>BBXU01001794.1:0-29742 GCA_001598975.1 Parachlorella kessleri
GGGGGGAGGGGGCGACGTGTGCTTGTGCGTGTAAAAGGGTGGGGTGGGGTCCCCAGCCTGTGCCTGACAGCCGGGGAGTGGCCTTCAGCCGCAAACATGCCAGGGTGTCTGCTATGTGAACCTGGACTGCAGCGGAGGCGGGAGAGGGAGGGCGTCAGTCTGGGGGTGCCTGTAGAGGGCGCTTGCAGCGGGGAGACGGAGGGCCGTCAACGGGCTTTCCTGGGGCACACTGAGGGCAGTGCAATCTAGTAGAAGGCCCAATGACCGGCCCCAGCCGGCTAAGTGTGTCAGAAGCAGGTGTTAGCCATCAGCAGACCTCCTTCGGCCCACCTGTTGGCAGCGGCTCGCCACTGCCCACTCCCCGGAGCCCCTCCCGCACAAACTCCCCGCTGGCGCCAATGATGCCGTCCTCCGCGGTCTCCTCCGAGATCCGGGGGCCTTGGATAGCATTACTAGCCCCAGCAGCCCCGCCAGCACCTGCGACGAGACGGAGGCGGTGAGACGAGAGAGGAGTGCGCACCAGTTGTCAGCATCCGTAGGAGAAGGGAATGCCAGGCCAGGCTTGAAAAAGGCACGGGGCGCAGCGCTTGCTGTTGCACCAGGCACGTGACTTGCCACAGATACAGGGCGCCAGAGACAGAAATGAGTACCAGCTTTCAAGCGCCCAGCTCGAGCACCCACAGTAGCCCCATATGTGGAGCTACCGCATATAAGGCAACTGAGGCTGAACCACGCCTCACCTGTGGGTAGGGGTTCCCCCCTGCCCACCCCCGCCAGCCCCTCCCCAACAAACTCCCCCGAGGCCCCAATGACGCCCCCGTCTGCGGTCGCCCCGGAAATGCGGGCGGGCTTGCCTGCCGCGGCCGTGGGATTGCGGGCGAGGGACGCCCCGCCGGCGCCTGCAAAAGGATGGGGGCGGGGGCGCTGTGCGGATCGAGCTGCGTGCAGGAGGAGGGCTTGCAAACTAACATAGCCATGTCACTCCCGCGACAAAAGGGCAGCGCATCCCTCGCCACATCGTGCCCCAGCTGCTGCATGCTGCAGCTGAGCATCTGTGGGCGCCTTGATGTTCGAAGCAGGGCCAGCGGACAGCGGACCTCTCTGAGCCAGACTTGACCACAGGGCGCCCGCCTAAGAGTAAGGTTAGTCCGTTCCAAAGGAAAGGAGGGCCACCAGGGGCCTCACCTCTGCCCGTCGCCCGGCAGGGCCCGCACCCAGGAGCGCCCTGGGAGCAGCGCGTCCCCAGACCCCCGCACCCGCAGGCGGGGTTCCCGCAGGCGCAGCCGGCCCCTGCCGCCGCGGCCGCTGGCGCTGCTGCTGCTCCACCCTCCCCAGATCCCCTCTGCTGTAGCGCATGCTGTGTCCCCGCTAAGCACTGCTCCGAGCTGGCGCCCCCGCCACAGCCGCAGCGTGGCGTGTCGGCTGCAGGGTCCTTGCAATTGCACCCAGAGTGACCGCACCCGCAGGACAGGTCCGCCCCGCTGGCTGTTAAAAAGTCACTAGCGCGCCGGCGTTGCTCCTCTGACCTACCGCCGCTGTGCAAAGCGCTCTCAGCACCTGCGCCATGCTGTGTGCCTGATTTTAAGCCTGCTGAGCTGGGAGCCTGCTGCGCTGCGCCTGCTGCCGCCTGGTAGGCCGGGCTGGGGTTGGCATACGGCTCTTGTGGGGTGCCGAGCAACACTCTACCACTGCCACTCCTTTGCTGCCCGGCTGCTGCACCAGCTGTCTTGTTTACTACTGACTGGTAGGTCGAGCCGGGGTTAGCATAGGGCTCCTGAGGTGTGCCATTCAATGTGCTGCGTTTCCTCTTGTCGGCGTGGCAGGCACAGGCACAGTTGGCTGCATCAGGGGTGCTGCACTTGCAGGTGGGGTCCCCGCAGCCGCACCCCACCTGGGGGGTTGCACTTCGCCTCTGAGCCCCTGCTGCAGCAGAACTTCGTGCTGCCGCCTGGTACGCCTTGCTTGGGTTGGCATACGGCTCCTGGGGGGTGCCCGCCTGAGCGCTAGGCACGCTGCGGCGCTCACCAGCTGCCCCTGCTGTGCTTGTCTTGCCCAAAGCACCCTGGTAGGCTGTGCTGGGGTTGGCATAGGGTTCTTGCGGGGTGCCGGACAGGGCATGGCTGTCCTTGCTTTTGCCGGCGTGGCAGGCGCAGCGACAGCTGGCCGCACCCGGGGGGCCCACACTTACATGAGGGATCCCCACAGCCACACCCCGCCTTGCGAGCGGCACCACCACCACCACCCGACACAGCCTCGCCAGTCCCGCTCCTGCCGGCCCCTCCCTCACCTCTCTGAATTTTCTGGTTGGAGGTTGCAGTGCCGCTGGCGGTGGCCGGGAGCAGGTTGTCGACCTCACGGAGCGCCTGCTCCGCTTTGCCTGCTGCGCTCTGCCATGCTGTGCTGGGGTTGGCGTACTCCTCCAGCGGGTTGCCCTCATACATGCGGTTGGGGTCTGCACAGCGTCAAGCCAATGGAGGCCATGAACAACCCATGGTGCAACTTGGCCGGCCACTGTGCGGATAGATGTGGTGCTGCTGGCGTACCGTGTGCTGAAGGCGGCGGGGTGGGGGTGGGGGAATGGGGTGTGGGTGTGCGTGTGTGTGTGTGGGTGGGGGGGGGGGTGTCTCTCGTTCGCCCGGTTGGAGTCTTCTAGCTTCACCAAAAGGTACCTCACCTTCAACCCCCTCCAAATAACCCCAGCCCAGCAGTAGCCCTTCCTCCCACCTGGCCGTGCCGCCGGGTGCCGCGGGTTGACATAGGGCTCCTGGGGCGTCCCCGTCAGCACAGCATGGGCAGCCGCGCGAGCAGGCGCCGGCGCCTCCCCCACAATGCGTAGTCCCGTCAAGGCCAGGCTCCGCACCACCGAGTCGGCGCCCACCTGCAGGGGGGAGGGCAGCCAGGCACGGGGCACATCTAAGTAACTGTTACACAGCAGGTGGTTGCTTTCTGCCGCCCACGCCACAGTAGTGCAATTCACTCAAAGCCACACATACCACAAGCACGCAGTGCTGGGGTCTTTTTACCATCTCTAGTGCGGCAGGTAGCAGCTGTGAATCCCACCTGCCCGGCGATGCGGGAGGAGGCGTTGCCCTGGGCGGCGCGGGCACCCACCCCCGCCAGGATGGAGCAGAGCCGAAACAGGGAGAGGGCCAGGTAGAAGGGCCAGTCGGCCTGCAGGAACAACGAGGGTTTTCTTTTCCAGAGAAGTGGGGCCTAGACTATTGGACACCAGAACATAGAGAGGGCCGGGTAGAAGGGCCAGTCGGCCTGCAGGTGCCACGAGGGGAGAGGGGGGCCAGGCAGATAGTCAGGCAAGGCACCACAATCCCTGTTTTACGAAACCCAGCGCAGTCCCAACCCCTACTGCCCTCAGCCCGCACAAAATCCGCGCAGCGGCCTCGTAGTACAGCACACCAGACCAGACCTGGGCCGCCTGCCACGCTCACAGGGAGGGTCTGGCCTTGCCTGCCATTACTTGTCACACATTGGAAGCGTTGCAGATATCCTTTGAGGGAACTGCATAACCTAGTGAGATGCAGATGAACGACTTGCCTGGAGGGGGTAGGCAATACCTCGGGCCTCGCAGTACATCCTGATGTAGTCCTGCTCCTGGGGGATGCCGGGCGGCAGCGGCCGCGGCAGCGACGGTAGGCTGGGCACATCCTGCAGAGAGCGGTGAGGGAGCGGCGGCGTCAACAGTCTCACAACATCACATCGAGAGTCAACGTAAGCTGAAGAGCAATCAAAGCTGCGCCACATACTGCGAAGAGAGCAAGCTCAGACGGAAGGGACATTGAACAGGACGCAAACGATGCAGACAGGGATAACCAATATTTAATGACCTGGCAACCCCAACTAGGTGCCAGTCAAGTTGAAGTCCCGGGGTGCTAGCGGTCACCCAGTCACAATTGCGTCATTGGAAAACCCCTGACATGGCCCACGACTTACAACCGCTCCCTGAGGGACCACCAACTGGTCGTAAACCTCCGACTCACCGAGGGCATGACGTACGGCAGGCAGTTGTACGCCAGGTCAACCAGCGGGTCGCCCAGCGTGGTAGTTCCCCTGACATAACCCCCGACTCACTGAGGGCATGTAGTACGGCAGGCAGTTGTATGCCAGGTCAGCCAGCGGGTCACCCAGCGTGGACAGCTCCCCTGACATAACCCCCGACTCACCCAGCGGGTCGCCCAGCGTGGACAGCTCCCATGACAAACCCCCGACTCACCGAGGGCATGACGTATGGCAGGCAGTTGTACGCCAGGTCAGCCAGCGGGTCGCCCAGCGTGGATAGCTCCCAGTCCAGCACAGCCAGCACACGGCCGGGGTCGCCCTCGGCCAGCACCAAGTTGTCCAGCCTGACACACCATGAAAGCAGGGGTGGGGTGGTGGGTGTGGGTGTGGGTGGGTGGGATGGCTTGGGATTGGGTGGGTGGGGAGGGGGGCGGGGGGAGCGGGGGGGATGCCAGCTGCTCTGCCCCAGTGGCTAAGCCACCATTGCGATACAAAGCACCTGGCCGCCACCAGCTTGTCCAGGCTGCACAGAAGACCATTCCGTGAGAGGGTGGTTGGGTCGTCAAGAAAAAAAGGCGTGACTTCCCTCTAGCCCGTCCCTGCCCTCCTTCAACGTATGGTGGTCCGGCATGTGAAGGATGCAAGGGCTACCAGCACGGCCAGCAAACGTGGCAGGTTAGCAGCGACCTTGACGGGGGCATCTCAGCCGCTCCAGCCGAGGAAAACCGAAGCAGAAGGCGATTTGTGAGGGACATGGGGATACCCAACCAGCCGAACGGAAGCGTCTAGAAACTGTGCGCGCAAGCTCCCACAGAAGCACCTCAGATCCAGGACATGACACTCACTCACCTAAAATCCCCATGGCTGATGCGGGTGACAGAGGGGTTGTCATCGCCAGCCGGGATGTGATTTTCCAGCCACTGCATTAACCTCACCATCTCTGTCATCGGCTCCCCCTGCAAACCGCATGAACGGTTGGGAGTATCAAGCGGCTCCATGATGTCCAGGGAGCGATGGGAACATGGGTGACACAAATGCCAGCCTGCAGCCACTGTCAGAGGCCAAACAGTAAGGGCTGCGGCTCATTTGTCCATTTATGCTGCTCCGATATAATAGAGGCTTCTCAATGCACCCACCGGCGGTGAGAAGGCGTGAGTCAACAATGCAGTTGGGCACAGCCAGCCAGCGTGTTTTGAGGTCCGACGCGCATACAGATGCCAGCACCTCAGGGTATCCCCCTGGTGCTTGCTGGCTTGTGAACCCCTAGCAACGCTCCACGGCTAGTGGAGCGCAAGCAGAGCTTCCTTCTCACCTGCACGCTTTTGAGATACTGCTGGCCCCAGCGCCAAACCTGGCGCCGGTTGTACCCGCTGGCCTTGCCATACCCTGCCAGGCCCACGGCGGCGGGGTCCACGCTGTGCAGGGCGGCCAGCGTGCGCGCCATGCCCTGCGCAGCGTAGCACGACAAGGGAGGAGATTGGCTCAGGTGCAAGGCAAGCATTGCGACACGGGAGTCCTTCCATGCATGGCCGGCCAGCGACCATGCCATGTCAGGCCGTGCACAGACCCCATGGCGCAGCGCATCATGTTGAGGAGCACCACCGCAGTGCACTTTGCCCCATAAGTGGGCATCTCAGAAGTGGATGCTGTACTCAGTCATGAGTGGTTCCTGGGCTCAAGTTACAGCTAGCAAATCATACCCCCCAGTCCCTGCCTTATCACACTTCGGCGCCGTCTGGTCAAACAGACAACACTTTCACCACACATACCCACCGCAAGCACGCAAGCAGCGGGCAGACAAGCCCCAGCTGCCGACATGCGCTCATCCCCACCACCTCTGAGAGCGGGCTAGGCAAGCTGAAACCGTCCCACCTCATAGATGCGAGCCCTGCCTGCCGGCTCCACTCCCGGCAGGGAAGGATCGGCGTAGATGCGGCCCTTCACATGCTCCATGAGGTAGAAGGGGGTTCCCAGCACAGAGGAGTCCTCACACAGGAGGACCTATGGGTCACAGGAAAGAAATGGAGGCATGGAGTGTGTGATTTAGGTGCGCTTGACAGCCCGGCCCACCAATGGGCGGGAGACCCATTGAGGTTAAGGGACAACTCACCACAACCAAGGCATCTACTGAAATCCCAGCATATGGTGTTCACAGGGTGGCACCGTTCCAGCAGCAGCACTCCTAGTATCCGTTCCAGAGCCAGCTGCCCACGGAATACGACAGGAGGGGGCCCCTGGTAATCTGGCTCTTGCACCAGGTAAGGAGCAGGCCATCAAGAAGGAGCAAACAGTGTACACAGAATACCTAACCCAGCCACCAGAACCCTTAGGTTGCCAACAAAGTGCTGGCAACCTTCCTCTTGCACAAAGTGCTGGCAACCTTCCTCTTGCACTACGCAGCTGCTCTGTGCAGGTCCCACTGCTGCACTGCAGGATGAGCTCTGTGTCATATGTGCAACTCCCTGTTTGCACAACCTGTACCCACCGTCCGTGGCACTGGCACAGCCGTGCCCTGCAGGGCTGCCAGCACCCGATACTCCCGATCCACAGCGTGGGCCGAGGGCAGCACCTTGCCTGGCGGCTTCTTGCGTAGCACATAGCTGCTGCGACCGGCCTGCAAGGTAAGCAGCTAACAAAAATGTCGAGGCCGTACACTCCAGATGCTTTGATGCGCTACCATGCCCTACTGGGACTGTGGGGCGGTGGGAAGCGTGAGGGTTTTTGGTAGCACCGGTTGACAAACACGCTTTGAGGCAGTCCAAGGCCTCGGCTGACCACCTGCCCACCACCTACCTTCACCAGGTAGGTTGGGTTGGACTGGCCGTGTGAAAACTGGAAGGTGAGCACCGAGTCGGCTACAAAGTCCTTGACGTGCGACTGCAGATACCGAGCGAGCGCCACCTGCAAGCACCAAGCAGGCAGCCTACATGTCTCGCAACATGTCTCGGATGCAAAGATGTCCCATGAACAACTATGCATACACGAAACTGTTCGATCACCTCGTCGATCCGCATTGCAGGGGATGGCTCCACTAGAGCCTTGCTGGTGTCCAAAGCCATTGTAAGAAGGCTAGCACGTAATTGGTTAGCTTAGCAAGCCATCAGGTGAGAGGTCGAGCCATACGTGGATGGGCTAAGGCAGATTATGTGAAGTGGCCTATCTCGGGTTTACCAACTCGCATCGTCGTGGAGACCACCGCCAGCTCAGCAATGGCGGGGAAGAGTTGAATGCCAGTTGGAGGCATGCTACTTGGGGCATTGCTGGTTGATCATCTGATCTTTCAGTCTGGGATAAGGAACTAGTAACAACTGCTGGGGAGTCGTGCATGCCCTTCAGTTACTCTCTAATAGATACTGTTCTTGAGGCCTGTATTAGGCGGGCTTAGCTGACGAGCATGCTGTTCGACGATGAAGAAACGCACTTATCCCAACTTGCCAGCGACTTTCTAAATCCTGCAGCTCCGAGGCCCCTGGCCTTGGACGAACCCACAGACTTCAGGGCAGCTTTTGGCAGCGCCACAGTGGCTGGGGAGGGCTCGCAGCAGCAAGTTGAAGACCAACCGGCCGAGGAACAGCAGCAATATCAGCCGCAGTTGCCGCCGCTGCGCCATGGCAAGGTGAGGTAGCCATACACAGGTCACACACTAGAAGCCCATGTGTGTGCCAAGTGTGCCGTTGCCGTTGCCTGCCAGGTGTGCCCCGTGTACCCGTGTGCCAAAGTGAAGCCCCGCAGCAGTGCTTAAGGGCGCTGCCTGCCGGGGCAGTGGTATTAAAGCGTCCACTGCACTGCACTGCACTGCACTGCACTGCAGATCATTAACGACCCGGTCCACGGCAACTACCGCCTGGACCCCGTGACTGTTGACATCATTGACTCGCGGCACTTCCAGCGGCTGCGGCGGCTCAAACAGCTGGGCATGGCCTACTACGTGAGACCGGAGTGAAGTGCTGTTTTTTTTATCTCCTTGCTGTGTTCAGGCCTTGTGAGCTGCCGACGGCGCTATGGCTAGCAAGTTAGCAAATCAGAGGAAAAGCAGAGCAGGTTCCACGGCTGTTGCCTGATCCGAAATGGAACATAGGTTACCTACGCAGGTGTTCCCTGGCGCCAGCCACAATCGCTTTGAGCACAGCCTGGGGGTGGCACACCTGGCCTACAGCCTGGGCCTGCAGCTTCTCAACTTGCAGCGGGATGAGTTGGACATCGACCGGAGAGACCTTCGGGTTGTGGAGCTCACAGGTTCGATGGGAGTCTTGGGAAGGTTGAGCTTGTGGCTGAAGACATGACCTATAATGGCTGACCTGGAGTTGGCTGGGAAATGCAATGGCCAAAAGCGAAGAAGCAAAGCACGGCGCTTGACTCCAGCAGGGAGCAATGGGACAAATCTGGCAAGGTGTCAACGCAGCTTTATAACTGATGTGTGGGGCCAGCCAGTCAAGGAATCACTCGGCACGTCGGAGCCGATGTGCTGCGTGTTTAAGCGCTGGTGATGGCAAGTGCTTAGCCGCTGTATGGATCGCTGCGGCTGTGGCATCAAACTTTGATGTGCAAAGTCTTTGGGCGATCCTACGCAGGTGCATGCCACGACCTTGGCCATGGGCCCTTCAGCCATGTGTTTGATAGGGAGTTCCTGCGGCAGAAGGGAATCACCAACTGGTGGGTGGTCAGTCATAGCAACTTTGCAGAGCAATACTTCCAAGTGCTGTAGCTGTGTCAAAGGCCTCCGCAGTGCTGGATGCGTATCTCGTGTTCCGGGTGTTTAAAGCTGTGGGCGCCCTGGAACTCTGCTCGTGGGGCGTCGTCTACATATGCACAGGTGTTTCACTCCTCACCTGATGGCACACTACGGAAGCTGAACTTGTAGCCAACAATGCCAGCCACCCAGGGCAGCAGGTTAAGCAGCCCTGGGTGCTCTCAAGCAGGCTCGCAGGCAAGACGGAATCCCACCAAGTGACACGGATCCTTTTGAGATTGTGGCCTGCAGGGAGCACGAGGAGATGAGTGCCAACCTGTTTGATGCCATCATCGACGAAAAGCACCTGGATAGCCTGCGGGAGGATGACATAAAGCGGGTCAAAGCGTTCATCACAGCGGGGCACGACGCCGACCAGGCGGGTGCCACGTTTGGGGGCAAGCGCTGGCTGGCGGAGATCGTGGCCAACGGCAGGTAGGTGTGGATGAAGCGTGTTCCCATGGGGGGTTTGGTGTAAAAGGTGTTCCCGCGGTGGGTAGTGGAAAGAGTGGCTCCTAAGATGGTTGTTAGGAAGCTTGTGCTGCTTGCTTGCATGCGTGCATGCAGAGAAGGGTGTGGAGACTTTTGATTGGGGCCGATTCGCCACTTGCCTGCTTTGCATGCCCATCTAAGAGTGCAGGGCATGGTGCAATGTCCTATTTGTTGCATATGTTGAATGCCCTGGACATTGCATAATGTTGCAGCCAAAATGCAATTCCTGGGCACCCTCCAGGGTTAGTTGTGTCATGCCGCAGGAATAGCGTGGATGTAGACAAGTGGGACTACCTGATGCGGGACAGCATGTACTGCGGGGTCAAGGTGTCCTGCGACATCAATCGCCTACGCAACTTCTCCAAAGTCAGTATGAGGGCACGACTGGAGGTCACCGCTGACAGTGGGCAGTGTGTAGTGGGGTAGGTTGCTACCATGTGGGCTTGGCTATTTGCCGCTAATGGGTGCTTCCTTGTTGGAGGCGCGGGGCCGGGCAGGCTGCTGCCCACAACAGAAAGACGACGCTGTCCTTCCTCGTTACCTGCAGGTCATTGGCGACGAGATCTGCTACAAGTACAGCGAATACATGAACCTACATGAGCTCTTCCACTCTCGGGCCTCCATGCACCGCCAGGTGTACACCCATAGGTGAGCACAGGTGGACCCTCAGTAAGATTGCAAGGGCACTGACCCCGTGTTTGGCGGGTTATGTGGAGAACGCTGCACCCCTGCACCACGCCGAATGCTGCTGGAATGGCAGCATCCACCAATGGCGTGGATGCTGCCATTCCAGCTTCTGGCTGCATATGGGTGCCGACTTGATTACCGACTCATCATGGACTCACCTGCGCAGCAGGTGCACAGCGTTGTCGAAAATGTGGCGAGATGAAGTGGGGGCATTGTCACCTACATAAAAGCTCCTGCCCGGCAGGCAGGTCAAGGCCTAGCCATGGGGGACCTGCATAAGGAACTTTCAAGCGAATATGTAAGGTGACTCAATATGACTCGCGAACCTGATCCTTCAGGAAGGCCAAGGCCATCGAGTTTATGATGGTGGACGCCCTGCTAGAGGCAGACCCGGTGCTACGGCTGACCGATAAGATCTGGGATGTCAACCAATTTGTGCAATTAGATGACGGGGTACTTGAGGTGGGTGGTATTCATTTGACGGCAACAATGTGGGCAGCAACCATGGCAGGGTGCAATTCAGAGAGAATATAACTGGTATTGAGATTTTGGCTTGGCTAGCATTGTGACCTGGCTGGAGATGTTTTGCCGGAAGCCTGCAGTTGCTGGGAAACAAGTTGCCTACCGCTACTGAATACCACATGGCTGATCTGTGAGGCTCTTGCGAGACTCATCAGGGCCTGGCTATGAGCAGGCGGAGAGAACTGCATGGGCGCCGCCGCTCCTGCTGCTGCTGCTGTTGTGACGTCCCACAACTACCAGCCATTCATGACTGGTACCTCTGCCATGTGTTTGCCGCCTGCAGCTGGTGGAGAACTGCACGGGTGGCCTGCTAGGCCCGCTGCTGCACGTGGAGCCGGAGCAGGAGCGCGCCCTGGCAGCCGCGCAGGCGATCATAGCGCGGCTGCGGCGGCGGGACCTCTACAAGTACTGCTCAGAGGCGCTGGTACCAGAGGTGGGTGGGCCTTGGAAGACATGTTTTTGTGACTGGCATGTGTGACTGGCACGTCGCTGCTGCCGATCGGCAGCCAGAATGTCAGGGGCAGTGCTGCCCAGTCTTCCAAGGTGGAGGTGGCTGTTATGGACTTTCACTTCATACTACACTGCGCACACTTGCACCTTGTAGTGTTTACCCCGCTGCCTTGAGAGCATTAATTGGCTGCTATGTGTTTGCCATCTTGCAAGCAGGCAGGCTGGTGAGTCTCAATGCGCTCCACGATGTGCGTTTATACTGTGCCGGCGTATGCCCTGCATGGCTAACATGCATTGCATCGTTCGCTGTGCTACCCCTGCCGCCCTGGCAAGGCACTTCCACGCTCTCAAAAGTCCTTCAGCTGCACCGCGCGGATCAAAGCAATGCCGAGCAAACGCCTCTTTGGGTCACCAGCGAAGAGTTCATACCTTGTGATGCGCATGGTGCCACGCAGGCCGGAGCACACTGCTATGACAGCTCTTCTGACCCTGTATGCTGTGCAGGAGCAGGGGGCCAGTGATCACTGGAAGCTGCCCACGGCACAGGACATTGTGAACAGCTACCAGGGCAACAGCGTGCAGTTGCGGCCAGAGGATGTCATTCTCCATGTAAGCAGTCGATATGGACCTGTTTGTGAAGGTTGGGATGTGGGGATGCGCACCGGATGACTGACGCGACTCCTCATAAAAGATCTTGGCCACCTCCCGTGTCCATGTACAACACACCCACAATTGGAGGCCTCAAGCTATGCCCAGCGGACTTGCTGCAAGTGTTGAAGTGCTCGCTTCCAACCTGTCGCCCCTCACCATGCTTGCAGGAGGTCAAAATAAACCACGCCCACCCCAAAGACGGCCGCAAGAACCCTTTGGACCACGTCTCCTTCTTTGACGACTTCTCCTCCACCACCAGCCGCAAGCTGAAGCCGGAGCAGATCTCGGGCATGATGCCGCCCTGCTTCCAGGTCCGTGAGGCTGCTGTGTGGGCGTGCTTGGGCTGTCCTTCTGTCCGCTAGCAGGTTGGTTGCGTGGTCCTGCGGTCAGATGAGGGTGCATGCCAAGCCGCCGTTAGGGCTGTTGTAGGGCAGCAGATATAGAGCGTAAGTATGGCGCCCTACTACCCTGGGAAGGAGGCAGCTGTGCAAGGTCAAGGATTTTACTTTCGCAGCCGAGCAGGCGTGCGGTGGTGGGCGTTTGCATACTTGCACAGCAGTGCACCAGCTCACCATAGGGTCCATGCTATGCTGCCCACCCACCCAGATCCCCATGTCCTTCTTACCACCTCGTCGCAGGAGAAGACCGTGCGTGTCTACTCACGCAACAGCTCCCCAGCGTATGTTGCAGCCGTGCACCAGGCGTTTGAGGTCTGGGCCCGCACCCGCTTTGGACCAAAGTTTGTGGGCAGCACGCCCCTGAAAGTGCGGCCTCCAGGGGGCCTGCCGCCAGTACCTGCAGCCATGGCAGCGGCCGCCGCTGCAGCATTTGGGGATGGTACGGCACTGATTGGGGCAGGCACAGGAAAGCGGGGCCGAGAACTGTTTCACAGTGCGGCCGGTGACGACACCTCCCCTACTAACCTGCTGCGAACCAAGCAGCGGCGGCGGGTTGAGCGAAGCCTCTCTGATGAGTGACATCGCGGGCTGATTAATAAGTGGTAAACCTGGTGCGCTGCAAGGCTAGTGGTGTCGAGCTCAACAAAGTCATGTGAACGAAGGCTGAACGGTTGATGGGGCCTGGTGCGGGGCGCCTCTTGAAAAAAGCGCGATTGAAGCACTCCAGGCCTGCAAAGCCCTGGTTTGACAGCCTAGCTGGCTGCAGTCGGTCAGTGCCTTGGCTGCCAAATAAAGAAGGACTGGTGACCATGGTGAATGTAGACCAAGCTGTTAGAAGACAGGTTGGCTAGATCTTAGGCTTGGCCTGAGGGTCACTTAATTTTTCGTTTTGAGAAGACAAGCAGCAGTAGCTGTAGAGCACAAGACACATTAAAAGACTTGCCCGAATACTGCCATTTGATTTGAGATGACTGGCGGCCAAAGTATGTTGTGCACTTTGACGTATGCCTACTTGCTGAAAATTTTGGTGGCAGGATGCCCTGCCTGCATGCAATGCCATATTTGCAATGCCTACATGTGGGCTTCCTTTTGAACTGTGTCCACTGCTGCATTGATTTCATTTGACATGCTGGACAATAACTTTCAGCTGGAACCAAAAAGTCGGGCCGGTGCACTGCTCCATTGGAGCAGGCCTCCCATATGTACATTGCTAGAGCAATATGGAACTGTTCTAGGTGCTTAGTCTTGTAAGAGAGAACAACAAAGCTACAATCAAGTGGCTGCAAGTAAAAACCTTCAAGAGGTAAGAAGAAAGGGTCGAAAGTAAGAAAGCGCATTACAAACGGCGTAGATAAAAAGTCGGCACGAGAATGAAGCATAAGTGCAACAGCCCCAGCAGTTCACCCCATTCTCCTCTCAGTCTGCATTGCCTGCCACCACTAAGAAATGAGACCACTCACCAGCTGGAAAGTTGCTCGCCCTAGTCTGTCATAACAGTTCAGCACAGTATACCAAAAAACCCACACTTTTGTTTATTTCGTTGTGGACACTCCCCAGTGGAAATCCTACTTTGAGTTCTTGTCCCCTTGTCTGCTCACAGCTTGCACACTTGCAAAGGACAGCCAGGTGAGCCATGAGGTGAGCGAAAGAAGGTGCCGTACATGTTTTCCACTCCATCTGCAGCCTGCCCAGCTGTTCTGCCGCTCAATCCTGTCAGCCTCGCACTACTCCCTCTGCCCCTCTTGCTCTTGCTGCTCTCTTTGGCAAATGCGCTTCCGCTGCGACTGCAAAGCCTCTTCCTCCACCGCGCCAGGGGCGTGGCTGAGAGAGCCCTGCTGCTCCTCCAACCATGCAGCTTCTCGCTTGGCTCCCCGCCCTGCACTGTGCTGAGCGCGCAACAGCAGCTGGATCCCCAACACCCCCCTGCCCTCGGCTTGGCTGCTCCCTGCAAGCTGGGCATCACCCACAAGCTGATCTTGGCTAGCCCCTCCAGCGGTGCCACCAGCATGATCTTCATCTGAGTCCCAGCCACTATTTCTCCTCTGCACAGCCGCAGGGGGACTGCTGTGTCGCTGCCGCTGGAGCAGGCCCAGCCCTAAGCTGAGCAACTCCAAAGGTAAGCAGGGAGGGAACCTTTCTGCCTGGCAGGTGGCTGCAGCACAGCTGCCTAAGCTAGCTCCCAGGTGCATCGTGGGTGCTTGGTCAGGACCTTCTAAAACACTAGGAAGGCATGCCCCTGCTGCTGCTCCTGCTGCGCCTGCCGCATCTGCTGTAGGACGCTGCAACGGCTCCTGCTGGGGCTGCTGTTGCTGCTGCTGGCGCAGGAAGGCATTCTCCGCAGTCAGGGCTTCCAGCTGTGGGTGAAGCCAATCCCGAGCCGCCTTCACTCCGTGTAGCTCCCAGCGCAGCTTCTCAACGACGCCGCGCTCCTACAGGGGGATTGCAGCATGCCCAGCACACCTCACAAGCGGCAGCAGCAACCACTGAGAATGCACCGCACCAAGCCATGTTTCAGCCTACCCTAAATCCTGAACTTCCGCTGTGGGCAGGCAAGCTTTCAGCCCTGGTGCTTGCCAGGGGTGCAGGTATTCCACCGCCTCACCACAACGGGGACTGATGCTACTTGACACACAGTTAAGGCAGGACTCCACCCCAGAGCCAAAGCGGTTAAGCAGTCGGCAAAGCAGACCAGGCAGGAGGGTGTGGCACACCTGCATGAGAGCCTGTTGCAGCGCTGCCACCTGGCTTCGCAGGTTGTTCACGCCTGCCGCTTGGGCTGTTAACTGGTCAATGGCCCGCTCTAAATCGTCCTGTGCGGCGGCAGCCTGCTTCCGAAGCAGTACCAGATGGGCTGGTGAGGGTGCAGACGCTAAAGCGTTGCACAATAACTGAAAACAACACCCCCATGATCTCAGGCCAGCAGGTCACAACAAGAAGCTGAGCCCAACAACTGGCTAAACACAAGATACCCGTTGACAGACCCTATGGCTTCTGTGGCATGCACCCTTGCGGCCGTACACAGCAGGCGCAGCCGCGCACCTCCATCACGAGGTTGTTGCGCTCCTCCACCAGCACGTTGCGCTGCCGGCGTAGCCGCACGGCCCTGTCCCGCATCCTCCCATACTCATGCTGCAGCATCCGGCACACAGCCCTCCGCTCGCCCAGTTCCTCCAGCACTCCCACCAGCTGGGCATCCTTGCGGTCAAGCTCTAGCTTGCGCCGCTCGGCAGGGCTGTCGTCGTCATCAGAGCTGCTTGCCTCTGCTGGTGGCTGGCTTGTTGCTGCCTCTACGTGCAAACCTGGCCGCTCTTTCCTCCAGGCCGCTGGGGATTGGGAGTTAAACTCCTGGATGGCTGCTTGCAGGTCATCAGCGGAGCCCAGAACAGAAGCCATGCACCCTCGGGTTCCTTTCGACTGTGCGAAAAGACTCAATGCCGACCTTGTGTGCTAGGTTTAGAGAAGTAATAGAGCTGGCAGAAAACTTCATAACCTGCGTGGAGAGAAAGGGCACGAAGGCTGGCCATGGTCCAAGAGGCATCCAGCAGCCACTTCTCATGATAAGTTATCCAGCTTGTGAAACCACAGAAACTCGGGCCCCAAGTCGGCCTCCAAAAGGGGTGTGCACACCTGAATAGCGCGTCCGTATGTAAATTTACTGCAACATGAAGCTTAATAGAGTTATCAAACGGAGTAACCAAGCTCAATCCTTTCAAGGACGACACGTGGATGTCCGATGTGTCCCTCACAGCGCGCTATTTCTGGCTTACCCCACCGTGTCATCGGCAGTAAGTGCTCTCGCAGAACTAACTATTGAGATCGCTGTGTGCATGCTATTTACACAGCCCGGCCAAGGGAGCGTTTCACTTGTGCCGGATGTGTGCCAACGTTTGTAGAGAGCACCACGTAGCACAGCTCTCACATAAGAACGTTCAGGTAGGTGCTTCTTTCGTACAGGCAGCCGTGTGGCTGGTGCCGCTGGTTCTATGGCGCACGCCAGCTCCGAGCATAACCCTATTGTTCTACGAGGCGTGCAGAGGCTATTCCTTACCAGGCAGGAGCTGCTGTCGATGGTTTCGGTCGAGAGGCTCCTCAGAGGTGCGGCAAAGAAATGTCTTCTAGTTCCCTAGCCCTGTTCCTTCGGCAGGGTATTGCGCAACGCTTGTCGGCGCAGCTAAGGTGTGTGCCTGGCTTGGACCTTCTTGCAGCGTGATGTTGTGCAAGGCCATTTACAAACACGGGAAACACGAGGAGTACTGAACTGCTTTCCTCGTCGTGCAGCACATGCACTTGAGCAGCGAAGGAAGCCCTTGAGCGTGTTGGAAGGCGGAATTGTGCGCCTGAAGCGGTCTGGTGCAACGGGGTTGCACCGCATAGCTGGCATCAAGGATTGCGGTACTCACATGGAACTTCTGACAGAGGCAAGTCTCATAGGTTGTTGCCATCTCCTTGATGCATGTCTTTGAAGTGGTGTGGTATACACCACGTTTTTATTGAAACTGGCTTACAAAGCGCTTTTAATAAGTTGTGCATGCTTTTACTCTTTGCTGTGAAACTTAGGCGGTTACAACTTGTGCAGGACAATGACACCCCTGTGCCTATGGCCCTGGCTTCCAACACCAACCCCTTTGCCAGCGATGAGCTCTACCAGCAGTCGGGGGAATATGAGTTAGCTCAGCTGGCCAGGGCTCGACTCCCTGGCAGGCTGGACCCTCCGCTGAAGCAGGTGCCGATAGAACTCTGACTTGCTGGGGGCGAGGAAAGGCGGCCTGTTGCGCATGGGCAAAGGGAAGGCATGTTGGCAATAGTTGCCTCTATGACCAGCCCGCAGCTTTGCCGTGCTGGGTTGCTGCTGCCCAACCGCCACACCCTTCGCTGCGTGTGGCAAGTCAGGCAGCCATCCGCTTTTAGCCAAAGACGCGGGCAGGGTGTCAGGGAATTGGTGATGATGCGTTGGCAATATGGGGTTTTGGCGCTGGATGCAGGTAGCCAAGCAAGTATGGCGAATCACCGTGGGCAAGGGCTGGGGCACAGACTTTGAGGGCGGCTGCCGTGTGAAGGGTGCGGAGGGGCTTTACAACGACCTCTGCAATCCTGTCAACATCGCACAAACCCTCCTTACGCTAGACAGGGCCATAGTGTTCCACACTGCGGAACCCTTACTGCAACCTGCAGCCGCACCGACAGCAGCAGCCCATGGCCTGGCTGTTGCAGCAGCGTTCCCGCCGGGCTTTGTTAAGCCACACTCGCAAGCCCCTGCTTTTTCAGCTGCGCCTGCTGTTGCTGGTGTAAGCCATGTGCAAGAGCCAGGCCTGGCACAGCCACTAGGCCAAGGGTTGCCGCTGCCAGTTTGGATCCAAGCCGCCCTGCAGCACCACCAGCAGCAGCAGCAGCAGCAGCCACACCAGCCGGGCAGCATACCTGGTTTTGCAGCTATGCCGCCGCTTGATGCACTTGCAGTGCCGGCCCAGCCTAGCTCTGTGACTGTCACGCATCATTATGGGGTGGCTGGCACTTCTCCAGGGGCTGGCCTGGCATCAACTGGCATGGCATCCCACCGAGGGTCCCAGCCAGGAACAACGCATGTTGCTTTCCAGCGCTCTGGACCTGGTGCACTTCGTGACCCACGGCTTGCTTCCCAACAGCAAGCCACGGCTCCTCTTGCAGGGGTGGCCACAACCGCCCCTGGACAGGCGCTACAGCCCGCAGCAGCAGCAGTGGCAATGAGCTGCCTTCCCGAAGCTTTGCTGCGGCAGCTCTCTGCAACCGTAGCGCTACAGCAGGTGCAGCGGGAGTGCCAAGGCCCGCTGCCCATACCTCAGCAGCCTTCCCCAGTAGCCGTTGCTGGTTGGCACCAGGCTGGGGGGCCTGGGTCCCACCCGACAGCAAGAGCAGAACATACAGACGAGTATGTGGCTAATTCTGCTGCTGTCCCTGCTGCACGGGGAAGTCTGTTGGAGCCCTCCACGGCGACAGTGGCTACCAGCGCCGCCAGGGTTGAGGCGTCAACGCGGGCGCCAACCCGCACCTCAAATGCAAGCACAGCGGGGCAAAGGCGGGCGCCCCCTGCAGCGGCGGAGCACCGAGAGAGCAAGAGGAGCATGCGCCCGGTTTCTTCATGGTATGGAGGTTTCCACAAGGAACTGCCTTGTGTCCTGTCCAGCCACCCTGCGCACCCACTTATCTCCTTGCTTCAGAGAAGTGAAGTAGCAAGCCTGCCTGCCACCTGCAAAGCATCCTTATCTGTGGGACTGGCTTGAGTCGTGTGCAGGTGCAGTTGTGCTAACCTTCCCTGCAAGATGGCCAAGACATGAGCACATGCAATGCCCCACAAACGTGCAGGGCAGTCGACCTCTTCAAGAAGGCTGTGCTTTCGCGGCTGGCACGCCAGCCGGGCAGTGACACGGAGGAGCGAACAATTACCATGTCTGCGCTTGCTGGCGAAATGAAATCTCTCTCTGTGGGGAGTGGCAGGGAGTGGACAGCGGCGCAGGAGGGGCTCTCTTTCAAGGAGTTCTGCCACGAAGTGGTGGTGAGGCCTCTATCGCTTGTGCCCCATGTCACATGCCGCATGCCAAATGGGGAAGAATCCTCCACCCTGGGTGTCCTTGGTGTGCTGCTGCACTTGCAAGGCTGTTGCGAATGCCAAGTTATGGAAGCCCCGATGGTGGCACTTCACGGGTGGCCCTACCGCTCTCGCTTCCTCTAACCAAGACGTAACGGAGTTGGCCCACGGCTTCGACAGAGCGCCAGCTATCATCGGGGCCTCATCCGTCTGCTAGTCAAGTCTGGTGCCCTGTCTCTTGCAAGGCCTCAGGCGCCTGTGTGTTGCGTGCAGGACCGGCGCGTGCCGGGGAGGGGTTTGAGGATGGAGTACACGGAGCCGCCAGATGGGGGTTCATTGGAGTGGGTACTGGTCCTCCCACCTGGTGTCGAGGCCAGGATGACCAACCAGCGCAGGGCAGGTGGAACTGGTGCCCAGCAGCAGCCGCAGGAGCGACAGCCGCCGTCACCGCCACCGCCGTCGCAGCAGCAACAGCCGCCGCAGCAGCAACAGGAAGAGGAGCGGCGGAGGGGCGTGCGAGGCGGGAGGCGGCAGAGAAGAGCCAGGGAGCCAGACAGCGACAGGGGTGGGAGCAGAGATGGAGGGGTTCTTGAGGAAGCTAGGTGAGAGCAGGGGTCGAGATTATGGGTCGAAGAAAGGGCAGCCACCTGCTATCACGGCATGGTGTGGCTCACTGACTGGCACACCCTTCTGAGAGGACTAATACACAAGGTTGCAGAACACCGCTGGCTCAGCTCTTTCTAGTAAATGCCGTCTTTGCCTGCTTTGTGCGCTGTGCAGGGACAGAAGGGACATATCAAGAGAAGGCCGGCATGCCAAAGCACAGCGCAGCAGTGGGGAGGGGCTGCATTAATGCAGCCAGGCGCAGCTAAATCTTTGTTTTAAATTTAGGTTGTGTGGGGTGGCCATCCTGTCATACACTCCTGAGTGGTATTACAAGTCGCATGGCAGCTTACAATGGCTGCTATATTAACATCAACCTTCTGCCCATGCTGGACTCCCGTGCAAGGTCAAATTATCACTGCCCCTCATCAAGATCCGAAGCTTGAACACGCCAACAGCGGACTTAACCCGTGTAAAGCAAACCATGGAAACAGCACATACAGGGTGAAGGGTAAACAGTACATAGAATAGCACACCAGACAGCCGAAGCAGTGGCAAACGCAGACCACTAACCCTACTTGGAGGTTAGCAAGGCCAAAACAGTGTTGTTGAACGCTGGGTTCAATGCTAATCAACTTGTGACACAACCATGGACAACCAAATCAAGCATTAATGGCATATACCCATGTCTCTCGTTCACTCAAAAATTGCTGTGCAGCATACGACGCCACTAAGATCTTGCACAAAAAAAGCAGGGGAGAGAACTACTGGCTCAGAACTCAGGCAAAACTCAGGCTCATTCCGCAATCAGTCCTCTAAGTACAGCCCAGCTCTCACTCCCTGATCGCACTGCCTGCCACCCATACTAAACACAGGCGAGGGTGAAAGTGAACTTCAACAGCCTGGCTCGACAGCACAACCGTTTTTAACCCCAAGTCCAATCCTCTGGCAGATTGCGGTGTGCCGCCATACACAAAATTCATCCGTCCGCCGACAAGCTGGTAACCCATTGGCGTCCGTCCTTGCCATACACACCTTTTTTCGTCAGACAGGCTTTCCACACGCCATGTTCTTCATAAAGAGTTCAGTTTTGAGGCCCTTTCTAGCTTTTCTGCATGCTGACCCTCGTTGCAACCCACGCAGGCACCGCGCATGTTCCTTGTACACCTCCAGCAGCACAGCATCCCACAGAGCGCCGCTGCCTCCTCTGGTGGGTCCAGCAGAAGAATCGTTGCGGTCCAGGCATGCAAACCAGTCCACTATTGGCTGCTACCATCACTGTGGCCACTCCCAGCAGGCGGGATCCCTGCAGCCCTGGCAGCCGCTGCAACGGCCGCACCCGCAGACAGCACGGCGGCCGCCTCCGGCAGCCGCCGCTGCTCCAGCCGGTCGTTCCAGGAGAAGCAGCGGTCGATTGACGAAAACCAGTCCAGGGTCTGGTCGGCATTGTTGATGGTGGGGACCGGGTTGCTGCTCATGCGCACATACACTGCACAGGGGTGCGCAGGGTAGGGGGACGTGATGGGCGAAGCCTCATGTGTGCTACGCATGCTGACGAACTGGGCGGCATCCTTGCTCATTAAGCGCAGGACCCGCCCCAAAGGGTTGATACAGGCAGCGCTGTCTTACATGGGTTATACCTTGACACCCGTCCAGCAACCTAAAGCAAGTACCAGAGGCACCTTACCCGAGTCGCCTATCTGCAGCTCCAGAAACACTTTGCCGTCCAGCGAGACCAGGGCTGGGGAGCGGGCATCAGCAGCGATGCGGAACTCCAGCTCGCAGTAGTCAGGCAGGATGACGGGCCTGCAGGCCATGGGCGAGTCACGCGTTACTCCGGGGGTGGCCAGGCATACCCTGTCAAGCGCAACTCCATCTCGTGGAGTGGACAGGCAGGACGACAGGGTTGCAGGTCGTGGGTCAAGGTGGGTATCGGGAAAAACCTCGCGCATGTAGTGAAGGGACTCCCAGCCCCTCCCCATCCAGCAACTGGCACAAGCCTTTGGCTCTGATAGGCCAGGGCAGCGAGGTAGCTAACTGCCACTGCATCCTCATCCCTGATCCTGATCCGGCAAGGCAGTACCTGTCTGAATCACAAGGCTGCCTTAGGGGGGCAGCAGCCTCACACCGATAGATTGGGGCCATGGAATGTGGCACTAGGGGACAGGTGGAGGGCACCCGCATGGAGCAAATGGCCGTGCCATTGGCCTCCACTGCTAGGCTCCCACATCACAGCATACCCTGAATCCCACAGGGGCTACCACACCTGAAGCTGAGTGAGTGTGGGCAGATGGGGGTGAAGCAGATGGCAGGGACATTGGGGTGGACCATGGATCCGCCCGCCGCCACATTGTAGGCCGTGCTGCCCGTGGGAGTTGCCAGCATGATCCCATCGGCTTGCACCTGCAGCCACACTCCGCCTAGGAGAACCAGTCGGAAGTGCTACCCGGCTTGTGCGTATCGAACAGGCTGTTCCATGGACACTGACTCGCCAGCACCTGTACGCTTCAATGTCTCCAGTCGATTGCATGGGCATGGTACAGTTGCATTTGCAGTATTCCCCTAACTGCAGGCTGGGCAGCCATGAGTAGCATCGCAGTGCGCACATCCTTGACAGTAAGCAGCTTCACTAGCACCATAGGAGAGCAGTGAGTTGCGACCCATGGAGCAACCATGGGCCTTGGACATCCCATCAGTGACTGTCACCCACCTTGGTGATAAGGGTGTCGTGCTCATACACCTCTATCTTTGTGAGGAAGGGGTTGGCACCACGGCTGATAACTACTTCATTCAACACTTCGTAGTTCTCAGTGGCCTGGGGGTTGCCCCGCCTGCAAAATGAAAGGGGCATGACTAATGGTCATACACAAATGTCCGCCGTGATCCCCGTTTCAAATGACCACAAGACTGCTGACCATCTCGTTCACAGCTCACATCAGTTCATGCTTTGCTGTTGCTGCGCCTGCCAGGACGAGCGAGCCAGACCCTGCCCTTGGAGACAATATAGGCTGCCAGGCACGTAATGAAGACAAAAAGAGGTTGCCGCACATGCCAGGCTGGTGGAGGGTAACCGTTGCTAGGGCGGTTGCAGTGCAGTGGCGATGGCTGGATGACTACCACTCTTGCTGCGACACCTGGTCTGGTAGGACAGGACCACCTTTTTGCTCCATCAGAGGCGGCTCCTACCTGACAATGGAGCACAGCAGGCGCATGCGGAGGGTGACATACACCCCCTGGAGGGGGCTGCCATCCTGGCTGCTGAGCATTCGACACGACTCCAGCTCCTACAATAACAGCAGATACTGGGACTAGAGCAGGCCAGCCACGGGAGCAAGGGTAGACTCTGCCCAGGTGGTTTCCTGCCTCATCTAATGAATTGTTAGGCGGACCCCGGGACGGTCGTCAGCCTGGGATGAAGTGTCCCTGGAACGGCCAGCACCTCTAGGCGAGCACATGTTGTTTCAGTCCTTAAGAAATGGCCAGAATTCAAGCACCCACCACGCGTGCCCAGACATCCCACCACAACCACCAGTAGCCAAACCCCCTGCACACAGCCACAGCCGCCCTGCAAGCCCCCTGCCACCGCTCATACCTCGCAGCCCTGGATCACATTGCTGAGGTGTTCCCGATAGTCTGCAAAGTCGTGGCAGGTGAGGAAGCCCAGCGACCCCAGCTTGAAGGATACAATGGGGGGCACCGCATGCTTGAAGAGCATGGACGCATGGAGGATAAGGCCGTCCCCGCCCAGGCAGGCAATGAAATCCACATGCTTGTGGAGGCTGGGGAGGTCGGCTGGGGTATAAGTGTACAAGTAGGGCAACGCCAGGTGGGCCTGCACAAAGGAGGACATCTGTGTGTAGGGTGAGGGCGGACGCACCACTGGCAGCAGAAACACAGCTGTTGTTCAGGTGGGCTTGGGTAACTGGGAGCTTGTGGATGCAACTCCGATTTATACCGGGCACAGGGACGTGCTGGCACCACACCCCAGAGCAACGCAGGGACAGGGAAGGAGGCCTGTGATACCCTGCTAGCAACTGCACAGCGTGGCCGACCGTGCAAGTGCCTGGCCCGCTTAGTGCCTCCCTGGCCAGGCTGCGGGCTGCCTGCTTTGCTTGGACCCTTCGCGCGGCTTGTGCAATACGACTACCCAGATGTGGCAGAGGGGTTGCACGGACCAAGGTGTTGACTCACCAGCGACTGATACTCGTGGGGTTCGGCCAGCACCCGCATGCCCTGCTCTTCACCCAGGTACCGCACCACGTCAATAAAGTCTTGGCTAAGCTCAGAGCCAAGCTTCTTGAGCACCATGGCACTGCAGGGCAGGGCGGCAGGTGGTAAGCCTTGCCAGGCTGGCTGGGGCGCTTTGGCAACTGTTGCTGTGGCGCGTGGGGTAGCCGAGGAGGAGCACCCCAAGGGTGGGAGCCCCAACAGCTGTTGCAGGTTAGGCTTGGGCAAACTCACCATTGGGGCCTGGTCTTCCAGACCAAAAGGTGCTGCTGAGAGCTTGGGTGGGCAAAGGTGAGGCTCCCACATGCTGCGTGGCACGTGAGGGGGGGGGGGGGCTTCAGCCAGGGGCAAGGAACCAAAGACTTCCAAGCATTCACAGCTAACCAGGGCAGCAGCAACAACGCAGCTTACCCTCAACAACCTCCCTCGTGCAGGACATGCCGTCAGATCGCAGGAGGTACAGTGCGGACTTCTTGGGAAAGTCGGCAAGTCTGGGCTGCTCCACGTGAGACGGGGGTCCACAGCCGTTGCCATTTCCCAAAGTAGCAGTCCAAACCCACACCCTCGAGGGCCTGGGCCGCCTGGACCTCAAGAAATCTACGTGCACGCTGGCATGACCAACACAGCGAGGCCCCGTGCCACGGTTATAGCCAAGCATGGAGCCCGAGGTGCCTCTGTCTCTGTTCAGTCGGTACAAGCGTTCAAGACAACGTCCGAGGCTGGCCTGGAACTCCTGTCCAGTGAGCACAGTGACGCCATTCGGCCCGACTTGTGAGAGGTTATATACCAAAGACTGGCTTGCTGCAAGCTGAACTTCTGATAGATGTTGACTCCGTGGTACTCGAAACAGAGCGTCACCTTTGTCTTATGCTTCCCGCCTTTATAAGACAGTGCGCTTCACTGTGCGCTCATGGAGTTTGAAAGTTCCGGAAGTATAATGCAGTGCAGTCAGGGATCAATGAATGGTCTTGGAAGGGCAAGTGGCGAGCTTCTGGCAGATCAGCTCGTGCCAGCCCCTTCCACAGTGTCATGGTCAGTCACTTGACCCCTGACCCCGCCCGTCATGACCAACATGAAAAATTCTACGTTCATAAACATCTGCTCATTATTGCCTTGGCGGCCACAATAGTTCGCCAACCCAACAGTCAGGGCGCTTGCGCCCATGCTGGGGTCGCGGGACGTGCCAGGTCCTTTCTCACGAGCCCGGCAAGCCTGTCTTCTCTCATGCAACTCTTTATTCACGCACCCAAGGCCCTGAGGCTTCGGCGTCATTTCAGGCTTCTTGCCATGGTAGCTACCTCACAGCCATCGTTCAAGGTGACCCCTCTACCGCTATTTGGTGCCGAAGTAACCGGCTTGGACCTGAGAGATGATATCTCTCCTGCAGTAAGGGAGGAGATCAAGGACGGCGTTCACAGGTGGGAAGCTCGCATTTGCTTTTCCAAGGGTCCCTCTACTGCAACAACCCGATATGCCCTAGCCTGTCTTTGACCACCAGCCCGTGCAAGGCACTTGAAGCAAGTCCCTTCGGCTTCACGACGTCCGCAGGTACCGATTTATGCTATTCCGGGACCAGGGCATCGTGAGCGGCCAGCGCCACGTAGAAATCAGCCAGTGGTTTGGCGAGCTGGAGTCCACCTTCTACAAGCACCCAAAGTCACCACACCCAGACGTGTTTCGGGTGTCCAATGTTCGGTCCGAGGGCTGCACAGGTGAGCCGTAGGAGTAGGAGGGGCAGCTCGAGGCTATCAACAAGGAGCCGCCCAAGGCCCTGGAGAGTATATAGTGCTCTACGGTATACAATCATATGGATTTTGCCATTGCTTGTAACGTAAAGAGGGCCAGCACCAATCATGGGATAGAGATCTGCTGTCATCGTTCCATTTTCGTGGTATTTAATACCACCTGAAGTATAACCCAACTCTGTCATTTCAGTGGGGTAGTTTCGCCATGTCGCCGAAGCGTCAGCTTAGGTGCACCGCCCTGCGGTAAGCGGTGTATCTTAATGATGCTCAGAGAACTGCAGCACGTGTTTCCACGTAGGAGCCCTGGAGGCTGCAATGATTTGTCTTGTTGCAACGCCTATTTGTGCTGTCCCTAAACAGGTGTGGGCCGAACAGGCTGGCACATCGACGGGAGCTTCCAGCCCGCGCCCTTTGGTTACTCGCTGTATCACATGGTCAGCGTGCCCAAGACGGTAAGTACTCTGCATGGCTGGCAGCCCCCTCCTTCGTTGGCTCCCAGCATATCTGCACCTCTATGTTGGGACCGCCTTGCTGCAAGCAGCGCTTGCTAAGGATGCCTGGTTTGCTTGCTGCTACGCACTGCGCTGCTGGCGCATGCTTCCCTGCACATAGGGCACTTCACTCCTGCTCTCAGCCTGCTTAAGCAAGTACCACTCTTTCCTCAAAAGCGCCTCTCAACCCTCCTACCTGTCTCCCTGTGCCCTCTGCAGGGAGACACCGCGTTTGCGCCGCTGAAGGACATAGTGCACAGCCTGCCGCCCGAGCAGCGGCGGCGGTGGGAGCGGCTGTCCATGTGCAGCGACCGGCGGGGGAAGCTGCCGCACCCACTGATCTACTCGCACCCAGTGACGGGGGAGGACACCCTGTGCTTCCACCTGGGTCAGTGAGGTTTGCCAGAGGGCACCCTTGGGCAGCCCAATGGTTTCCTGGTCCAACTGCTGCAGATCTGGCGGAGCTTTCAGGAGGAGTCCAGACTGTAAACGGCAGCTTGGTATGCTCGTTTGCAGGGTCGGTGTCCATGTTCATGTGTGGCCCTTGCCCATAGACAAATACATCACGTTTTCAGCGATGTGCTACCAGTGTTAGCTACCGTACAAGATTCCGTGGCATTCCCTGTGACAGGCATGACCGAGGCGTTCATATGGGATGCCGGCACCCCTGAGGAGCGTGTGACCAACTCTGATGAGACACAGGAGCTGCTGGCGGAGATGGACGCTGTGTTCCGGCGGGAGTGCGCTGACCTGATCTACCACCACAAGGTAGGAGACTGACAACATGGTTTGGGGGGACTGCACTGATTAGAGGTGACTAGAACAAGGTGTAGTACGCTGCTATGCTTTTGTGGATTTGTGGCTGCTCTTCGCGGGTGCAAGTCTACTGTTACAACCCTGGTCATACCAGGTAGGAGTCTTAACACCGCTGACAACTTTGGTACTAGCCACACAGGCCGGCCCGTTGGGGCCCCTCGGCGGAGGCATGCTGACCTTGTGTACCATGCATGGTTGCGTGCAGTGGCGGGAAGGGGACTTCATCATCGCAGACAACCTGGCCCTGGGCCACGAGGCAGCCCCTGAGACCCAGGCCCCCATCGAGCAAGTGGGGCTGCGGGTGCTACACAGAACCACTGTCAAGGGCACGCAACCCCCCAGGAAGAACTACCAGATCGACTTGGAGGGAAATAGAGTCGTCTAGAGTGGGTGCACATGACAGCAGAGGTGATAGATTCATGACGTGGTTCTGAGTGGGGCCGGGTCAGGCCTCCTTTTTAGCTGTACTGATGATGTAATGCTAGCAGGAATGTATGCCACACTTACGACACACTCAGTGCTCCTTGACGAGTGATAGGGGGGCTCTGCCGTTTACCGGTCCTGCATCGCCAAGCTAACGATAACTGTGCCACATGTGGTTGGCCAGACGACAAGCAGTGAGATTGCCCAGTCTACTGGTCTACTGTAATGCATCATCTCTCATGACAGCTTGCCTACACTGTCTGCCTGGCTTTGCAAAAATCTGTCACTGGGCTCCTAGCTGCAGCTTCAGCTTTCCTTTGCATCACAACATCTCCTAGCTTCACAACTGCTGAGTATCACTGCGCATTCTTTTGCAAGCCTGAGGCGGCCCCTCAAAGCTGCAGTCAGAATGGCATGAAGGGCATCATGGGTGGCCGCATGGGCCCTGGTGGGCCCATACTCTGCCCCATGCCTGTCGGGCGCAAATTCTGCCCCAACATACCCGCTGGCCCCACATTCTGGCCCACCATGCCCGGAGGTCTAGGCCCGCCGCCGCCGCCGGCACCAGCCATCTGGGGCGGCATACCTGCAGCGCACCACACATCACATGTCATCGAGTAATGAACTTCTGCGCACTTCCAGTACTGTAGGTTGACACAAATGCGGCATAGCTTGGCAGATCTTCAAAGTGCGTGCGCATGTGCTAAACGTAACTGAGCCTGTAGAACCTCCTCATTCCATACATCCGCCACAGCCGCCTTCGGCCCCACATTCCTCCAGATACGAGGCACCCGGTACCTTGCTGCCTCTCAGACCACACCAGTACCCAGCCACCTGGAGGGCATGTACCGAACGGCACAATCACCCTGAAAGACACCCTGATTTGTACAGCTGCCACACACCTGGCCTGAAGCTTCCCCCGCCACCCGCCTCTGGCGCCATCTCCTGCATGAAGTGGGGCGGGGGTGGGCCTCGAGGCGGCGGCGGCCGCGGTTGCTGCCCTGGCTGCTGCATCGGCGGCCGCATCGCCGGCTGCTGCACCTGGGGTGGCGGCCTCGGCTGCTGCATTATGCGCTGCTGGTGCTGGTGCTGGTGCTGCTGCTGCTGTGGGAAGGGGGGCTGCTGCATGCGGGGTGGCGACCTTTCATGCCGCCCTATAGGCGGGGCGCTGTCCATGCTGCCCAGCCGCTGTATCTGGCCTACTAGCTGCTGCGCATGCTTGGCCAGATCGGCCTCAGCTGCAGCGAAGAGCATACCCCGGGTTCCATTTAGAATATCTGTGATGTTACCGGCAGCGGAGTACCCACAACCACCTCTGCAATGCGGCACTATGGGCATGTCACTTTCAAGCCGCACCCCGGATAAGGCCTGCCAGCAGCTCTCTACCAACACTTCTGTAACTCAAGTATTTAGCAGTCCGGTGCTTGGGCCAAGGCCAGCAGCCGTACGGTCCGTGCTCCCTACCATCAGTGACCTGGAGGCGTAAATACCTCCTGGAGGCGTAAATACCACAAAAGGCTCGTTGTTGCTATCATGCTCCCACCCTCTAACTGAATATGCGGAAAGGGTCCTGCATGCCCCACTCACTCCTAAAGCCCTGTAGCGTGGCTGGCGATATAAAGAGCCCCGCCTCCCCAGGCACTCGCTCCAGCTTGGTGATTTGGGCCCGGCAGCTGCATGCACAGCAACTCACTGTGTGCTCAGTTTCAAAACTTTGCAGGCTCATGTATGAGCCACCTGGTATTGAATTCCTCCGAGTAGCAGTGCTGCTAGTCCTACATGCAAAACCTTCCAACAAAGTGGACCTACAGAATGCACACGCGCAGTGAACGGCGCCAGGAGCTCGCTCACATTAGGCAGGTGGACATCTCCGCTGCGCAGGTAAGGCAGTAGACGTGAAAGCAGGGGGCGCAGCGGCCATAGACGGCGATAGGGAAATTGCAGGAGATGCACATGTGGGTGCGCCTGCCCCTCAGGCGAGGATCTAGCTGGCCTAAAATTTTTGGGGTGTCCTGTAAGCAAGAACAAGGAAAGCCTTGGAAGGCTGACAAGCTATAGCCCTGACACAGGTGAGATGAGATGCCTATGGCGCCAGGATACAGCAGCTACAACCCCAAGGCTCACCATCAGTGCAGCAGACATGCTTACTCAGTCTTCCCTTGATGTTTTCAGACGATGCAATGCTTTGCAACGGAGATGAGAAACCACTAGGCCATGTCACCAGATCAAAAATTGCATAACATTAAAGCCACTGTAAATAGTTTCACCCATTCTGCATAAAGCTAACAAACGACAAGTGGCCACTGCAATGCACTGCAGTATCCGCGGGAATGATTTCAGGCGCTCCCACGTTGGTGCGCACCCTTGTCTGCCAAGCGATCACTGCATTATAACAAATACCGAAGTTATACCAGCGCCTGAGGTAGCTCTGCCGGGCTGCTACAGCTCTCCCCTCAGACACCCTTTGCTAAACTAGGAGGTGGCATTTCTATCCCCAGGCCAGAAGATGCAGTTTGTTAAGGGTGCCGGTGAGTGGGTGGAGGTGTGGAGTCTCTGAGCAAGGTCCCCTGCCATGGGGTGCCCCAGCGCTAGTTCGAAGCACACTGTGACTTTCACAAGTTTGGTCACCACATTGGCCAGTCTAGCTGGCACGAACGTTGGCTGGGTGTTCTTGCTTGCAGCTGGTCTGAAGGTTAAGGAGGTGCCCTCCTATGTCACCAAGTACGCCAACGAGCACTGGCAGCCGCCTGTCGTCCAGCGCAGGGTAACTACCTGGCTCAACAACTACAAGAAGCAGGTAGAGCGGAAAGATTGAGGTGATAACGCTCCCGGCAGAGCAGGAAAGGGCGTGCTTACCAGTGCCACACGGCTGACGGCACCTCTGTCCTGTGATGCAAGTCCGTGAATTGGGGCCCAATTGAGGCGGTGCATA
>BBXU01001795.1:0-38962 GCA_001598975.1 Parachlorella kessleri
TACTCCCCTGTGTGCCTTGTCGCCTGCAGTATATCGACACCGGCAGCGCCAAGCCTATCTTTGACGTGTGCATCTACGGCTTCATCGGGTCCTACATTTTCTCATGGCCTCGGGAGTACGCGCACGTAAAGGCGGAGCAGGAAGCCAAGCTCAAGGGGCAGGTGGCACACCACTGATGGGGTGGCACTTAGTCAGGGAGCTTGCTCGCGGCGCTGTGCTCGGCGGGTGGAGCAGACCTGGAGGCCAACTGGTGGTGGACTTTGGTGCCCTCCGTACTGACACATGCACAGCTCTGAGAGGCTGCTCGGTGCCCTTGTTGGCCTGGCAGGGCAGTGGCTTGAAAGCACGGCGCATGACTGGCAGTCGTGCCGCTGCAGCGCGCTGGGGTTGCTGGCGTTTCCCCTTGTGCATCTGCAATAGTGGGTCTGGCCGGCACAGTGACATGCTGGCTCTGGGTCGTCCAGCTAGCCTTCCTGTTTCCCATGTGGCATTGAAATGATTATATGAAAGGTGTAGCTGCGAGTTCTCACCACGGTAGGCAAGGCATCATGCTGCTACCAGGGCTGATAAGCGAGCGCGCGCACTTGAGGGGGGTGGTCACATGCGCCTGAGGCGCGGCACCCCGACGTCATTGGGATCCTTTTGGCTGTGATAGGGAGTGCAATGCCTGGCCGGGAAGGGTCAAATCTTGTTGCAAGTTGGGCGCGTGGGTGTCTAAGAATCACTGCAAATGAGTGACACGACCCTGTAACGATTAAGTGACCCCCCCTGGGAAGCACGGCCACAAGATAGCAGCAAGGCCAGGAGTGTGCGTTACTGTGCTGCACCTGCCACTGCGTGACGTGCGTGTGCATTGTCAAAGTTCCCCAAATCACCACCGTGACCTGCATGTCACCCTGCTAAGACCTCCACTCTCTCTGATGGAAGCTCAGGTGCATTAAGGAATACCACGCCTGAAAGGTGTCGTCTCCAAAGATGGGGTCATGCATGCATTTAACTTAGCGAGGCCAACCATCCTGCACAGCCTGGTCACAACCACATCCCATGTGAAAAGAAGCTACACAACAGATGTGACACTACACCACCATTGACGCACCTTCTCCTTTGCAAACCCAACATGAGCATCGGCAGGCACCCAACTTCTCCCACACCCATGAGACACCACGGCTTGTATCCACCTCACTCGCTCGCCAAAGCTGGTGCTGCTGTGCTGCTGCTGCTCAGCCTCTCCAACCACCAAAACGTGGGATCCTAAGCAAGCGCTGCTGCCTACACAAGTGAAAGCATGGTTTTGGACCTAAGCTGGTGACCGGTTAGGTCTTCAGCATGCCCACCACTGTGTTGGCAAGGCCGAATGTCCGCAGCGACAGCCCTCGCGCCTTTTCCAGCAACTGCACACAACAACAACCTCTTCATATCTTTGGGCACAGGCTCGGTGGCGATCCAATCAGAACATTAATCAAAATGCGACACAGCGGGGAACACACGCCAGGTTGTCTTCTTAAGGGCAGCGGAGAGTAACGACTGCCCTTGAGCATCTGCTGCTGGCACAACTCCACGCCACAGCCTGCTGCATCTCGCCAATTTCCTAGGTCCTGCTAGCTTCGCCAACACACCCCAACTTCTGGAGTTTTTGGCCCACCCGGCCTTCGCCTGTTCCCCAGACCCAGCCCTGCTCGTGTGACGAGACTGGGCCTTGCTGCAACAGACCAGCAAGCAGACAAACCTAGGCAATGTCCGCTAGCCTGTCCCAAAACAAACTTTGCCAACCATGCATGTGCCCCACCTGCTCGTGTGGTGTCAAGCTTTGTGTCTGCATGACCACCGTGCCCGCCTTGGAATCAATCTTGGCGTTGAGCCGCGCGCCGCGAATAAGGTTCACAATCCACAGCTCTGTGGACTCGTCATCCATGCCCAGCCTCTCAGCCAGCGAGTGGGTGCCAATGGACTGCAGCAGGGCACGGTAATAGAAATTCACATGCGAGAATGAGTCCCATGCCGTCTGGGGCACAAACAGGGTGAAACACCTGCATACAATAGCATATGATGCCGAGAAGATGAGGTGCGAGATTGGACCGAGGGATGATGTTGGGGATGACTGGATGATCCATTGATGCCGTGAGCACGCAAAAGCCAGGTCCTATTGAGCCATTGACTATTAGGGTAGCGCCAGCGTGGCGCCCACTGTCAATCGCAGGAACACGCTCTGGCGTGTACGGAATACAGGCCACTGCAACATCAGGCCCAGGGTCCCCCCCCCCCGCTCGCCCCACATAGGATAGAGTGTGCATACCTCCTTAGAAGTGCAAACAAATATTGATAGCAAACACAGAAAACATCACCCACCTGGTGGATGCGGCAGTAGGTCTCGAACAGGAACTGGCGGGCATTCTCCATGAAAGCTTCCTTGGCATTCACCAGGAAAAAGTCCGAGTCCAGCACCTGCGGAAGCGATGCGGATGCAAGTCCAGGCTGGGTTGAGGGGGGAGGCAAGGCTACCAGGTTAAGGGTTGAACAGCTGGTTAAGGGTAACATAGCTCTCCCAGGGCCCTAGAGGCACCCTAAAGGCACCCCAGTGTGTGTGCTGTGAGTGTGTTTCAGTTTGCCCAGGAGTCCCACCCAACCCAGCAGCCACCACCATGCCCAGCAAGGCAGCCTACCACCTCCGCCACCCTACCGCAAGCCCGCTACCCCCAGCCAGCAGTGATGGACCTCGTTACGAGGCGCTAGCAACGATAGGCACTGCAGCAGAGATTTAGAGTCCAAGGATCTCTGGTCAGCAATCAATCCACCCTTGCGCCACAAACCAGCGCACAATCCACGCAGGCCAACCCCGCCTCACCTCCTCACAGAGCGCCAGCTTGTCCTGGGCCCCCTGGAAGTCAAAGTCGACAAAGAGGCAGTACAGGAAGTCGGTGATGGGGTCGCGGTACTCGTACCGCTCCTGGCTGATCACTTTGATCAGGTCCTTCACCACGTTGCGCCGCCGCTTGTTGATCACCACAGCCACCGCCAGGTACCTCAGCAGGTGCTGGCTCGTCAGCTGGATCGCCGTGAGATACCTACAGAGAAGTGATGATGCCAGGAATCAGTTAGCAGCCAAGAGTAGCCCTCCCAGGGGAATGTGTTGTGCTGCTCTGTTTTCGACAGTGCCAGCAGGTGCTGGTGGTAAGCAGGATGGGGCCAAGAGGGACCTGGAGAGGAGATGCTGGCAGGCGGGTGTCACTTATAAGCACACAGAAGCAATGACCAAAGGGATCTGCTGTTGAGATAACAAGTGAACCGGGGTGCTGACAATGAGGCCGGCTTGATAGCCCCAAGGTGCATGCTTCATTCCAGCAACTTGCCATCCGGCCGACTAGCGCGCTAAGCCGCTTTAAACCAGTACTACACGTCCCATGGCATCTGACAGCCCATGAGCCTCAGGCCCTGACTCACCTGTCCTGCATGAAGAGGTCTATGAGGGCGTTGAGGCCGTTCTCGTGGTTGAAGAACACAAACAGCGACCAGTGCATGAGCCACGCCTTCTGCTGCAGCTGCTTGGCCACGGGAGCAAAGGTGTCCAGGTCCAGAGCCTCTTTCAGCTTCAGCAGGTCCTCCATTGCGGTGTCAAAGTCCTGCGAGACCATCAATATCTAACATTGACACCGGAGCTCCCCGCACCCCAGTGGGGGAGTACACTGCCAGGGCGTAGTCGTGCCTGGCCCCCTGCCTCCTGCAGCTCCTCCCTGGCTGCGTCATCCCTATAGGGCTGCAATACCCTGCAGAGCTAAAATGCCAGGGTCTACTGATGGTTTAAATGCGCAGTTGAGTTGTCGAGTCCAAAGCCCTCGCAAACCTTCAGAGGCGCTCCACATCAGTACCAGCGCCCCAAGGCGGCAGTGCAGTAGCATGAGCTGAGGCATGAAATATGCAAGTCAAGCGTCTCGTTGTGTCTTAGAAGGATAATAAGGGAACAATAGGCCCTCAGAACCCTCCCTAAGAATAAGTAAGGCACATTAATGCCTGAAGCCTGCCTAACCACACGCACGGCCAGACAGCCACCTGCTGAGCCCCCACCTGCCGAAGACGTGCCTGGAGAAAAGGTTGTATGCGGGGCTATGAAAGCAATGCATGCATGTGCGGGGGTAACGTACACCGGGCTCAGCACACCCAACGAGGGCATTCCACGATGTTTTTACCACCCCGTGAAACCTTGCTCTTGGCGCCGCTAAATACCGGCAGCTCAGCGCGACGCAAAGGCCGCTAGCTGCCAGGGAGTGTTGGTGCCAAGGCCCACGTGCTGAGGAGCACATGCGCTTACCCACCCAATCCACGCTGTCCGCTGTTGCCCTTGCCCAGGAAAAAAGCATGACCAGCGATTGCCGGTCGCCGACCCCGGACAATCAGCTTCGGCCCCCGTCAAAGGGACCCCCGTACAAGGGCCTCAGACCCACCGGCAGGCCCATGCCCACAGCGACCCCTGCTCCGCCTGAGGCCCACGCTCCCACTCTCAGGTGACTTGGGACTAGGGCTTCACACCCTTCCCATGACAAATGGCAGGAAAAGCTTCCCGCACCTGCAGCAGGATGTCAGCCGCGACCTTGCCCCACATGGCGCCTACGTTGCGCTCCGGGTTGGTCGACAGCGTGCGGTAGTGGTACAGGTACTCCGCCGCCGCCGAGTAGTTGCCGCACTCAAAGTTCCACTTGGCAAAGTGATACAGCGCGTCCACCTCCTCAGCACCTGCAGGAGGCCAGCCCAGTGACGGCGTGCATTGAGCGGGTGTCTTGGCATAGGTAGCACAGAAGCATCAGCAGATGGAGCAGCCCGAGGAAGCAGCGTGGGCGCACGGAAGCAAGCCAGGGAATGGCAGGTGACATGGCACCGCCTGCTTACCCACAAGCCACTCGTGCCCTCCAAAACCTAGGTGCTCCTCCGGGCCATGGGTTATGTCAGGTCCGCCCCTAACAGGCTCAGGCACCCCAGCCATCTTCCTTCCCCCCGACACCACCGCAACGATGACTGATATGCAGCTGCTCTGCCCCGCTTAACATCCCTTGTGCCAAATCGTTTGGGCAACCTATGGCAGGCGGAAAATCCTTCACTGCACCAACACGCCGCCCAGGAACCCATCCCCTTGCAGCCACAGCTCACGCGGACCCTGTGCCCACTCACCAATGCTGAACTCCTTCTGCAGGAAGGCCATGTTCTGCGCCTTGTCCTGCTTGAGCAGCTTGACATTGTCCTCGTTTGACAAGAACTCTGTGATGGGCTTGACCTGTGACTCCAAGGTCTTGAGCCGGGCAACCACCTCGGATCGCCGCGCAGCCAGAGCAGGCGGCACCTGCACCCCAGAGGAACGATGTTTCAAAATAAGTGAGTAGACGCTCAACCTAAATTGTGGGCGCTCCCACAGACAAGATAGGCGCAAAACATGTGTGCTGGGGACGGCCCGGTGGGTGGCTGCATTGTCAACTGGAACCTCCCGCTCTAAGCGGCTGCAGCCTTCTGCACCCAGGATGAGCAGCTTGGTGCTCACGTATGGTCACTTGCCAACCGTTGCTGCCGGTTCGGCGGACGCCGTTCGCTGCTGCTGCTGCAACTCGCAGGGACAACGGCTACCCTGAAAATTCTGTCTGACAACTCTCCCCAGCTGCACTCGCCTCGTCAGTCTCGTTTAGAGTCTGATAGATATCCACCGCATAGTCCACCATGTTTGTCTTCTCAATCAGGTCTAGCTTTGCCTGCTCGATTTCTGCTACATCGTAGGTCTGCCGCTGAGAGAGAAACTCCAACAGTGGAAATACCAGGTGCCTGCAACATGTCAACTATGGAGCCCAGTGAGCTGGGTACATTGATCATGCCAAAGTATCTGTGCGCAACCTTCAAGCACTTGCCTGTCAAGGAACTTGCTGACAACTCCAGTAAGGTCGTACTCTGCCATGTCTGCTGGACTGATGAGCGCCTATCTGGTTCCCATACAGGAGCGGCGCTGTCGTGAGTCTCTGGATGGTACTGGGTGAAGAACAAAGGCTAATGCACACGATGCCCCTTCAAGCTGCTGGGCCAGCTTGGCGGCACAAGAGTCAAGTGTACTTCCGGGCGCGTACAGTACACCTCGATAAATGGCCTCATCTTCCACAAGCCATTGCTGTCCAGTATTCATTTGGTCTTTTCTGTGCTGCGTACCTCAAAGTTATTGACTTTGCGCAATGACAACCCTCATGACCTCGTTACCTCGGCTGGCTGGCACGCCTGTTCGGGCAGTGCCAGTCCGTCAGTGCAGGCGGCCCCTCCGTCCCTTGAGTATTCGTGCCAACGCCCAGAGGCATCCTGAAGCGCAGCAGGAGCAGCCCAGCGCGGCTCTGCTTGCAGCAGCGCTGGTGACACCCTGGCTACTGGGTACCGGTGCTGCACAGGCTGTGGACGGCGAGTTCGGCCTCTTAGAGGGCAGGACCGCTGCTCTGGTGAGGCAACCCCCGATCCAGCCCTGCACAGGACCCCTTATAGTATGTTTGCAAGGTTTGAGTTGACCAAGCATTCACGCATACACTTTCTTTGTTTGCAGATCCACCCCGCTCTGATGGCCTTCCTCTTTGGCGCATCCCTGTATGCGGGGTACCTAGGCCTGCAGTGGCGCCGTATCCGCGAGCTGGGCACCAAGGTGAAGGAGCTGAAAGACCAGCTGCCCAAGCCTGATGCGGAGGGCAACCGGCCTGCTTCGCCGTTGGAAAGCGAGGTTAAGGCGCTGGAGCAGGTGGGCTGGGGCTGACACCTGAGCTACGAGGGACTGGGGGCGACGGCAGCCTGCGTGGATGTGGAGTTGGCAGTGACCCAACACTTACTGTGTGTAGCTGTCGCAGCCAGAGATGCTTGCCAAAACCCCTTTGTACTTTGCTCACTGACAGTTGGTGGCTGTGTATTCAGTTGGTGTCTTGTGGCCGGCGCTTGTAGAGGGAAGGGTGCGGGGATTAAGCACCTCTCGCATCTGCGGAAGGGACATGGCAGCCCTGCTTGTGTGCAGGAGCGGAAGCAACTCATTCAGTCCAAACCCGCAGAGAAGCACTTCAACTGGGGCTCGCTGCTGCTGGGCATTGGCGTGGCTATATCCATTGAGGGCCCCGTCAATACCTGGATGCGCACAGGTGGGTCGCGTTTGCAATGATGGTCGAAAAGGGTTCCGCCACTTTTGTTGGCAGCATCTTCTTGACTGGGTGCGGGTCGATGTAGAAATGGCTCCAGACGCGAAACCTCTATGGTGTATGAGGTGTTGGTTCTGATGTCAACCCTTGGCCCTGTACATCCAGCTCGTTTAGGAGAAGGGGCTTTTGTTGGGTCTCGATTCGGTGACGGGCTGGGCTTCCGCGTGCTCATGGGATTGGCAAATTTGTATAGCACCCTTGGCGCTGGCTGTGCAGAAACTGTGGCTCACCATTGTTGCAGCGCTTGACTGCAGGCAAACTGTTCCCGGGTCCCCACCTGTATGCTGGCGCCATGATCACGGTACTCTGGGGGCTGTCCGCTGCTCTGGTTCCCGCCATGCAGAAGGGCAACGATAACGCCCGGACTGCCCACATTGCCCTCAACACAGTGAACCTGCTGCTGTTCGCTTCCCAGGTAAGCATTATAGTGCGCTCAGATTATGGCTTGGTTGTATAGGAACCCCTGCACCTGCTCTCCCTCCTAGCAGAAGTATATGGTGCACAAAGAAATCTATGTTATGGCCAGGGTTCCATTTTCTGCGAGGGAGGTTTGGCTCATGTATGAAGCGCTGCATGTTGAAGGCTCTGTTTCACTTTGTGCAGATCCCCACTGGGCTTGAGATTGTTGGCAAGGTGTTCCAGTTTACTTCCTGGCCCTGAAAGCTGTGACTGTAGCTGACTTCTAGCTAGTTGGCTGGTGCGGGCTGTCGAGTGGCCTGCTGCTGGGGTTTGACGCCAACATTGATATTCGGCTGTGGCGCATTTCTTGATATTGGGTATTGCTGCGCTGAAGAGAAGAGACTTTGACAGCATGTGCTGTGGCTGCAGCAATTGCAATTGATGCATTGCATCTCTGGTTTCCTATGTTTTGCTTGTTGTCCCTGATGCTACTAGGCTGGACCCTCATGCTGCACCTCTTCAAGCTGCCAATCATTGTGTGAGTTACATAGCAATTCGCTCAGAACAATGCATGCCTGTCTCAATTTTGTTGTAACAGCAAGGCTACTAGGGTTGGTCGGCATGGGCGCGCGGAGCTCGCTATTTATGGTCACCATGGGCGCAGGCATCAGAATTGCTGTGTCCTTCCCATTCGGAGGTGACCAACTCCCACGGTGGGAGTGCTGTAAAGTTTCTCATGTCATCCGAGGCGCAGATTCCTTAAGAGTTGAGCTGGTAATACCCCAAGCTTTCTTCCACCAACTGTTCTTGGTGATTAGCAAGAGCTTTGGCTTGGGCAAGAATGCTGGGATGCCCCCCGTACTAGTCAAGCCAGCTGTACAGGGTTGCATCCTGTGCCTGCCAGTTTGCAGAGCCTTATTGCCTGTTACTCCAGCTGAAGCCAAGGTCCACATCGTCTACATGGCAAGCCCAACCAAAACCCCAGGCTACCTTTGCGCGTGCGCGTGCCCTGTGTCAGCAGAGCGCCACACATACAGGATCGCTGAGGCCATTAGGCTTGAGTACAAGAATTGCTGTGGATAAGTGCAGCAGACCTGGACGCTAAACAGCCAACCAGCTCTGCATCTAGCGAATTATGAGCCAATGACTGGTGGAAGAGGACACATAATTACTTTTACAGGTAGGTGGCGTTAGAAAGTGCGCAGTCCGCGCGACGAGACCAACAAGATGGCGCGGGCACTGCGTTTGTGCAGGCATCACCGGCCAGCTGAGGGAACATTATAAGTCAGTTGTGGCAGGCCTTGGAGCGTGCTACAGCGGCAGCCTGCAAGCTGGCTACACAACACACCTGGTGGTTGCTGGCGAGGTGGAGCAGCTGCGTGCCAGTGCTAAGGTTCACCTAGCCCAGGCAACCAGCATACCGCTTGTATCCCTGCACTGGCTGGATGACAGCCAGGCGGACGGCTTGTTGCTGGACCATGAGAGCTATCTGGTGGGCTTAGACAGCCCGCAGCTTGCACAACTCCTTACGAAGGAGTCGGTCAGCGGGCTATGTGTGCCGTCCCTTGAAAAGCTGCGCCGGCACGCAGGCGCTGCAGCAGCTGGGGAATTCCTAGACCTGAGCTTGGGACCAGGTATGGCTACCTATGCTCAAACTGGGGTAGATAATCGAGAGATGGCTCCTGCTGGTCTAATCTTCTGCTTGGTTGGGGAATTCCGCACAGCTCACTGATGTCTCATATGACACAATCTTGACCCAGGACGGCTGCAGGTTCAACCCTGCATAACATGGCAAGCCCTAGCCTACCTAACAGAAAGCCAATCCTCCAACATGAGGCGGTTCCTGACCTGCCAAGGTCACCTCTCCAAGGTAAACTGTGTGGCAAGTACATTTATCTGTGGTGCACTTTCGTCTGTGGCAGCCGTACACTGTAGGTTTGCAGAACCGCTGCGCCAGTCAAAAAGTTACCTGGCCCATATGCAGATAGAAACAGTCCTCCACTCAACCTCAGTATGCGGCTGTCAGGCGCCTGTAACGCGGCTGACCTCAGCATAATCGTTTTGCCCAAGTCCCAAACTTGGGACGGCCTGGATAGGTCCTTTCATCCTACAGAGATATTACACCTGCCAACGAGTTTCCCAGCAGCACATTGTGGTGCGGCCCCTTGCAGCAACGAGCAAAGGTTGTGTGCAAGTCGGAAGCGGAGTCGGGCAGGCACGGCTACTGGAGGCAGACATGATGTCCAGGGGGCGAATTTTCCACACCCGCACACGGTGGCTCCGTGTGGGTCTGGCAGCGCCAGTGGAAGCACACAGGCAGCCAAGGCATCTGCCTGCAGTGTGAGAGCAGTGGACCTTCAAGTCAATGACTGTGTGGCGCACAACGTGCTCCATGGGCAGCCCTGCTGCAGATCTCTGGGCCCCAGTGGCGGAGTGGGGAATGCAGCAGCACTGGAGTGGCAAAGAACAGCTGGCAGCAGAGGGACAGAGGCCCCTGACCCACCACGCGACCCTCCGGAAGCGATGCTTGGCAATATGCTGTCAGGTGCAGCTAACCAGGCTGCCAGAGAGGACAACAGCGGGCTTGGCTCCAACTTGTTCATGAAGCGGGCGACTGCAAACGTCACCGTTAGGCGTGGACGGCGTCCGCGCAGGCAGCGAGCGACAGCTGCGGGTGTTGGCATAGAACCTAGTAAGCTGACGCTCCCAGAGCCAGCCTGGGAACCACGCAGTGGATCATTAAGAGGTGATGCATCTAGATGTGAGGCAGAGCAGGCAGCTGACGAGTGTGCTCACCGAAATGCAGAGGGAGTTAGCCCAGGGGGACCTGCAGCCTGTACCAGTCCCATTGCCTTAGCCTCTGGGTGGCAACCACTGCCTGCCATCGTTGTAACAGACACCGGTGGCGGTAGCCTACCATGTGTCTCAGAGCCTGGCCCAACAGACTTTCCAGACCCAGCAGGTGCTGACAGAGGTCTGTATGGTGTACTTACTGATTGCTCAATGGTGACAGCTGCCATTTTCATGCATGCCGGGCTTGAGTTTTACCGCCTGCAGCTCCCCTGCGAGCTATGCGCCGGTTGGGCCGAAATGCACGTATCACACCTGTGTTTCGATGTGCAGGGGAGGTGTACCTCAATGGAGGCCTTCTAAGGTATAAGCCAACAACTAAGGTGCACCTTGGGGAAAACTTGGCCAGCCCTCCCAGCCACAGCACAGCATGCAGTGTCAAGCACTACCACAGCCTGCGCAGCTTGCAAGGAGTCACTTTCTACAGATCTGCCACCCTGGAGCTTGCTGATGGCCGCAAGCTGCTTTACCAAGCAGGTGAGGGGCAGCTGAAGAGTATTTGCAAGGCCATTATGGTGAACCAGTACTTCCGCAGGTGCGTTTGGCTGTGTCCACACTTTTATGCCCGTGGGCTGCTGCATGGGTACAGCATTGGTCGAGAGTGTAGAATAGAGTGTCAACCTCTTGTATCTCACACAACCGCGCTGCCTGTCTCGTGTCACCTTCGTGCAGGCGAGGCTGCTCACGGTGTCAAGATGGTATACAACCTTCAGCCTGATGGGTCCGAGCAGCATGCATTTGCACTAGTGCTCAGCATATACAAGCTGTCAGGCTCCAATGATGTGTACTTTGAGCACCGGTGGGTAACTGTGCTACCTGATGGATGTAAGGTGCAGCAGACCTGGAGGCGACGGGCTGTTCAGAAGCCTTTCTGTGACTGGTTCCTTAGCAGCTAGTTCCCTTTACAGCTCCCTAAACCCTGCTACCTGCAGATACTTGTTGACTGCTGCAGACTTGGAGGAGCGTCCGGCTTGGAAGAGCTTCCTCAAGGTACTGGTAAAACAGGTGTTCCTTATTAAGTGTGAGCAGGGCATGCATGATGTCTGACCTAGAAAACAGCCCAGTGAAGTTGTAGGCGAGGCTGCCTAGCTCAGCAGTACTGACTGCACCGACTGTTTGCTATCAAACGAGCATCAAAAGCCAACAGCGCCCTAGGCACAATACCTCCAGGCCTGCTGCACTGACGATGCGATGCAGGAGACTGTCATCCGTCAAGATGAGCTGCTGTTAACATTGGGGTCCTACCACAGCCCCATGGCTCTGTGTGTAGACGAGTTTGGCATGGCCTACACTGGCCATGCCCAGCTCAAGTCGAACCCCCTGCCCAGCGCTGCGGGGCAGTATCTTCCCCTGCTGGAATGCAGGTACGTGTATGTGGCTGCAGGAAGCTTGCACAGAGTTGGTCTGTATACATACGTATGCAGGGCAAAGTGCTATGTAAAAGGGAGTAATCCTGCCTGCCAGAAAGATGGCAGGTGTGCTGGACCAGCAAGTGGCTCCTGAATGGGTGCTTCATTGCAATGTTTGAGGGTTAGGCTGTTATTGGCTGGCTCTCCTCTCCCCTGGCCTGCAGGCGAGGCTTTGACACGGAGCGTGGGCGGGGGGTCTCACTTAGGAAGGCCTTGCGTGACCTCCACTGAGGCTTTGCCTGCGTAACATAGCCCCAAACTTGCCAGGGGGTAACGAGGCAATTGCCTTGACTGTCACACCTGAATTTTGCAAAAAACACAGGCTGCAGGCAGGTCCAGCATTGTCTTGAAAGACCTGTAGCACAGCACCGAATAATGAATGTGTAACTGCACAACAGGCTGAGATCCTAGTCTTCTGCGTGCCTTTGTTGTAAACCTGTATTAGGCCACTATTGGAGTGCCATCGTCTACTGTTGACGATGAAGATTTTTCCACAGGCCTCCATACCTGCACAGCATGCCACGGTTAGGACTGTTCCAGCGCACCGGTTCCCTGTCAAATCAGCGGTGTAAGACGCAAGCTGTCGTCCCCATAAACTCTACTTGACAGATCTCACAGACTAGGTATTGCCCCTGGTACAAACCCCTGAAGCCGCATCAAGGCTTGGCCACTCCGATCCCCAGTTGCTGAGCCAAACCTGTAGTGAGGGTGGTCTGCATCCCCATCCACCACCCCGCCGCTAACATCCCTCCAGCACTTGCCGCACACCATATGCCACTTCTCGCTCTCATCTATTTGGCACCTGCATAACAGACATTCTTCTTATTGGCAGTCCTCAGCTGAATCATAACATCATGAATGTGTGGTGAAGAGGCTACAGGCTTGGCCCCCTCTCCACTGACTGTCACGTGTACAAGCCATACACCCTCAACCTGCCTGATGAGCAAGTCCTTCTGGCCCTGACACAGGTCACATGGTTTCCGTCCAAAATCTGGGTCTGTTTCGGTTGCCCTGCCCTCTCGCTGTGCCCTTTTCGCGGCCTTGGTCGCCTGCATCCCGCAGGCTAACAGATTTCACGCCAAGCAGCTATACAGAGCAGTCGTAGCCCAGTGAGGCGTAGAGGGCATTGATGGGGTGGTTCCTCAACACAAGGCAGACCTTCTGGGCGTCCTTGCGAGCCGCCCTCTGCTCGGGAGTTTCATTCCTCTTGGACATTACCACCACACTCAGCTGACGACAGTGGGAGTGGCTGACTGTGGCTCTGGCTAACCCAATCCCAAGGCTGTACATAAATGTGCTCCACAGCCAGCACAGTCCGCTTGCAGCACACCCGGTGACAGCGCCTCAGTGATGCCCCCTCAGCGTGGCCTCCAGAGGCAGACAGCCTGGAGATTCAACCAGACCGACAATGCAACAGGTCGCCGGGCTGGATGTTGGTAGACACAAAAGTTACATAACGCCTTGGTGATTTCGCAACTCAGCACCTCATCCTACACCAAGCAGCTCAGTGGGTTTTGGGCGTAGGCTATCAGAGCTTCCTTGGAACGAAAAGTACCTCGCCTGTTCCAAGATGGTATCTTTTCGTCCCTTTTCTAAACGTGTGGTGGGTGCCTCAGCTGCAGATAGCTGGCTCACCAGCAGGCTCACCAGCAGGCGTTTGGGCGCTGGCGGCAGGACAGCTGGCAGTGGGTGACCTGTTGGTTGCAAATATCTAATTCTACGTGCAAATGTGCCACTGCAGCCCTCGACCGTGAACGATCTCTCAGCCAATAGCGTCTTAGTAGCACTACCATGTTAAGGTTGATCCCGGCCGTCTTCTCTGATCAGCTGTCATGCAACATGGATGGAAGCTTTTAAGGGGGACACTTCTGCTTGTACTGGCACTGCAAGCCTGCGAGGCGGTTGAGCCAGGGAGGGACATCTGCCAGCTAGGCCAGGATGTTAGTAGGGAGCTGAGACTTCGACAAACAAGATGGGCTGACGATATCTGCATAGGTGGCCAGAGTATCAGGTATTGGTCGGCCTACCTTGAAGTGCCCCGATCCTGCTGAGCGTGCTGCAAAGCTGCAATGCACAAGGACAGTACTCCTTGCACCAGGTATTCTTTGCAGGGACTCAGGCCTAGCACCCCTTATGAGGTCCGCATTTCCTACCCCTCCACAGTAAGGACTCGAAATCATAGCATTTATCAACAATAGCTGAGGTGCCAGTTGCACCGTCGAGTAGCATGCCACCACAGGTAGCCTGCTGCATACGGGTGCAATGGTGTTGGCACAGCTTGTGAACCTGCAGCCTGCCAAACCAGGGTGAAATAAGGAAGGTTTTGCTGGGCCAACTCCATCCTTCACAGCTCATGTGCAGAACCCGGTGAAGGTGGAGCTTCACTTGGAGGCAAAAGGTTCTCACACTGCTGTGGGCCCGATCGATCATCCAGCGCGGCGGCTTCTAGATGCTGAGAAGGTTATGTTTCGGACTGACGAGCACGGAGACATCTGGCTCCGTGGCAGCAAGGTGAACGTGAGTGCCTCTATCCTCCAGTAAACCAGGGCAGGTGGAAGCCGTCGCACTCCTGTTGTAGACAACTGTGTGCCACTTTGGTGGTCAGGGACTTCTAGGTGCCATGGGGGGGTCAGGAACTTTGGCACCCACACAGATGTCTGCGTGTGCCCAAGTATGGCCAGGTTTCCAGGGCAGCCCGTCAATGCCACCTCACCATATGTTTCAAGACAAGTGCCTGAACACACGTGCAGGCCAAGGCTGTGGAGGTGGTGTTTGTAGCTCAACGTCTTGTGATGCATCGAGACGGGCCTGCGGGTGCGCCCAGGGTACTTCACTATGACATTGGTAAGCCTGTTGCACTCTGGGCTTGCAGTGCAGCTGGCTGCCACAAAAATTTCATGTGGATCGTCACTCCTGCCCAGCTGATAAGCAAGGGGCCAGTGAGCAGTACTGCATCGATTTGCAACTTGGATGCATACGGCTGAACAAATCAGATAGGGTGCGGTCTGGCTGCACTTGTAGTGTACTGTAATGGGGGGTAAGGTGGCAAGGAATGCAAGCAAGGGGAGGTAGGGTGAGGGGGTGTGCTAGGGCTGAGTGCCAGTTTGTTTAGTTGGAGGGTACTCGGCCTTGACAAGTGCCCTCGTCCTTGACAAGTGCCCTGTGCAGTGCTGGAGGAGAGCTACTTTGGCATCCCAAGGTCAGCACTGCCCATCATCCTGACAGCAGCTGTGCTCATACTGGTGAGCGGCCCTGCGTGTAGCACCTACTGTGTTTTCTGTGGCACTTTATCAGACATCCTGCGGTATCCTTTTTGCTGCAGCTGCTGCTGGGTACGGTTCACCCTCAACACGGCACAGCTATGTGTATTGAGTTGCAGATGAACAGAGTTGAGTTGGCATGGAATGGCAAGGGGGGTTGGGACTGTACAGTGAGCGAGCCCACGTGATGCACTGCTCACAGTCTACATCACTGAAATGTGCCCTACATGCTCTCCATGGCGGTCTGCAGGCTGTGGTCCTTCTAACACCACTCTGGTCTGACAGGGCGGTGCCAGCCATTGTTCGCTGGTTGGGGGAGGAAGGCAGGCCACAGAAAGCCGCTGCGGCTGCTGACAAGCGGCAGCAGTGAGGGTTTTGGGTCTAAAAGGGAGCCGTCTAGCAACGATGGCGGCTTGCGGTCCATAGTGTGCAGCACGTGTGTTTGTGAAAGGTGGCAGGTCGTGCAAACAGAGGGGAGGTTGGGGTGGGGTGTACTGACAGGGCTGGATGCAGTTTTGCTCTCGGCTTGCCTGAGTGTGAGTATCATATTCCTGAGAGGAGGCTGTGGAATGTTGCCCCAGGCGAAACCTTGTCAGGCGATATGCTGCACACTGGAGACCTGCCACCTGGCCAGAAAGCACACCAAGCATGCATAACAGTGCAAACAACCAAATTGGACCTAATGCGCCCTAATCACATAACAGTGCCTGCATGGTCTGTAACCTATAAGTATATCGTAAGGTTGGCACAGGTAGCCCTCCACAAGGCCACAACCTGGGCTCGCACCATAGTGCCCAAGCCAGCACCGACACAAGCTGAACAGCCGCTGGCAACTGCTCTCACAGGGCTCTGTTGTAGCCAGGAGACTGCTAGGACTCCTGACAAAGACCAGCCGCTTAGCCGGTCTGCTGCGATTTGCGCGACACGGTACGCGCCTGGAAGCCAGCCTTGATGGCAGACACCGTCCGTGAGGCACCGCACTGCAAGTGAGCACACAAACAAACAGGGAGGGCTAGGTGCCCATTGGACAGTGTATGCACGAGACAGGGGCTGCCAAACAGGAGGATTGCTTGCCGGGCCAGCGGAAACTTGAAGACTGCATGCAAGCTTCCAGCATCCCACACCGACTGGCAGTGGCTACACATACAGGGAGACTTCATCCCCACAATTGCACCACTCTGTTGGAGGCACTATTAAATGGAAATTCTTGGTCCAAAGTGAAAACCAGGGCATCTGCCCCCGCCAACCTGAGACCTAGTAAAAGCCCCCTAAGGCTACCCAAGCGTTGCAGGTTGGCCATGCTTACCTGCTGGCATCGCAAGAACATGATGCGTGTGGAGCTGTCCCTGTCCAGCAGCGTGTCGGGGCTCTTGCACGCATGGCATAGCACGTACCTGCGCACACGTCAGGAGCAGCAGCATCAGTCACCCAGGAGGCACTAACGACACTGTTGCCCGGCATTTAAGGCTCCCTTTCAAAAACCTTGCACCGTCCCTTTCATCAAAGAGCCAGCTGCCAGTGGTACGCAGCATAGCAGTGAATCCTTCACACCAGCATGCACACTCGCACTAATGCACTCACAATTGAAAAGGGGACCGCAGTCACTGACAAGAAATGAGCAAACCACGCCCCAGGAGCGCTCGCAATGCCCAGTGCAGGGCAGGCCTCCACACTCACTCGTTAATGTAGCGGCGCAGCACGCCCTCAAAGCCCTTGGGCAGGAACCGCCCCTTCACCACCAGACGCTGCTGTCCATCCAGGGACCCTGCAGGTGGTCACACAGGAGCGTGCTTGAAGCCTCCAAAGGGCCCTGCACACACCTAGTTGCTCCTCCACGCTTGCTTCCCTCGGATCCGGCACCAGGCGCAAGGCGTGCCAGCCACTCGATCACCCAACACCGGCAATGGACCAACTGGCACCACAGTTACTTCCCTCACGCTCACAGGGAGGTCAACACCTAACAAGCATTCATCCTACCCACCAAAACAGCAGGTCGAGTACATCTCTTACTTCTCAAGTATACCCCGCATTCAGACGAAACCCCACCTGATGTTCCCAGCTCCGCCAGTAGGTATGCCTGCACATGCTCGTGGTTCCTGTTCATGCTCTTGCACAGCTCCATGAAGTTGGTGAACACAGTCTTCTTGGTGCCCTCACGAGCAACCTGCGAGCAACAGGAGGCAGTCACACCATTCGTCTTGGGTCGAGTTGATGCGTGTGGCTCATGGCTACTTAGGACTTGCAAGGAGTGAAGCATTAAGGACCTCACGGGACGCCTAATGGGTCTAAAAGGCCCCGATGTCGCGACGGCTTGTAACACAGCCAGGCAGGGAGTGTCCTCATGCAATTGGCGCTCACTACAAGGACCAACCAAGGCAAGTATTGACTGCAGAGTCCCGCCGCATGCCTAGATCCCAGGAAACCAGCCTTGACAGCCACCTGTGGCGGTTTGAGTGTTGTACGCTTGCGCTCTCCTGTCAGCTCCGGGTTGTTGGCGCGCAGCGTGTTGAACACGCGGTCTGCACAGCTCAGCCAGGCAAGTCAGGCATGGTGAGGAGTGCCGCAGGCCATAAAGCATGCACACGGCGGGGGAGGGGTCAGACTAAAAGTGCATGCAGCAGTGTCAAATCCCCTCGCATACCAGTAATGTTAGGACGCTCATTGCATGGATGCCACACTTTGAGACAAGTCACAGACCACAATTCGCCAGGACAAGAGCAGGCTCCAAACAGGGGGCAAGGTGCTGGAGCCCCCTCCGGCTGCCACGTGATAACTGGAATGCAGCGCAAGGCAGCGCTGCTCCGCAAATACCCCACTGCCTTCGACCTACTTGCATATTCCCTGTCATCAAACTTTCCTCTAGCCACAAGCATGGGTATCTGTCATGTTTAGCTTCAGCACAACCTCCCAGCCGTTTCAGCTAAGTTCGACGTGTGGGGCTCCCGCCCTGTGGCTTCCACCGAGAAGGGTGCGACCACCACGCACCAAGCAGCTCCTCATAAGTGTAGTCTCGGTCCGACCCTTCCCACGGCAGCCCGCTGCCGCCACGCTTCTGCTCCCCGTCAACCCCAGCGCTGTCAGCACCGTCGGCGCCTGCGCCCTCCTCACCGTCCAGTCCAAACTCATCCTGGTCGCGCGCCTGCATCACTCACAACCAATTGGCAGATTCTCCTTTAGGCTGGTGACTAAGCTGTGAACTAAGGCATGACGCCCTTCCCGGCCTGAACCCTTTACCTCCTGCGTGAGTGGACACGTCAGAAGCAGCAGGCGGGCTGGCAGCCCATGCAGCAAGCCAGGCTTCCAAGACTCAACAGCGCAGCTGAAGGGCAACCATAGCAGGCTCCCATGGAGCTGAACGCTCCTAATGGCCTACGACCGGCACGCCGCACCTACCACAGGTCTTCTCCTTCCCAGAGGCTTGCAAAACCATTAAAGCCACCAACTGCTGCTGGACTGGATCCCAGCCTGGGCCACAAGGCACCCCAGGCCACCCACTCTCGTTCTAGACGACGTCCTCATCCCACCGTACGGCCGCTACCCTGCCTCATCCCCCATCAACTCATCGCAGCCCTGCCACCTGCCAAGCGCACCTTGGCCTTCTTTTTCTTCTTCTTCTTGGTGAGGCTGAGGTCTAAGCCGAGGTCCCCCTCGCCCTCCCCCGCCTCCCCATCGCCGCCCTCTGCAGCCGCCAGCTCCTCCTGCACCCAACGAGGGGAAAGTCCGAGCAGGGTGTCAGCACAGGAGTTACAATTCTGCAAGAACAACCCTCACCAAGTGATGAGCCATTGTATTCTCCTGCGTTATATGCATGCCCCACCCCACAGCGAGGCGCCTTACATATATGCCATCCATGCTTCACGTCTGCTGCCTGGACACCGCCACCCGGAAGCGACTTCAAACTGCAGAGCCATTACTCCCACTATGGCCAGCTGATCCGTTTGATTCCCACGGCTACGCTGGTCCAACATATGCTGCCATGGCAAGGCTACTGCGATATAGCCCCAATGGCCGTTGCCCCGTCCACGGGACAACTCCAGCTAACACCCTATCGCTGCAGCTGCAGCTGACACGCTGCCTGGCCTCCTGTTCTTGACCAGCTTTCACACCCTGTGCACTCTCCTCCTCTTGCTCACCATAGCCTCTGCTGCCGCCCCACTCTTTGACTTCTTTTTCTTTTTCTTGGTCCCAAAGTTCAACTCATCGCCGCCATCCTCCACTGCACAACACACACACACACCCAAGCACAACTTGCTTTGCTGGCCTGTCAGCCAGCCTTAGCCTTGACTGTCAAGCAGTTCTGTTACAATAAGCCAGCTTCACTAACGCGCTGCAGTGCTGCTGCGAGCATCTCTACCAAGGCGGCATGTTTACACCCTATTTTGCGGGTCTCGCACAAAGCTGACCTTGGAGCCTCTCCACATCCTCAGCTGCTGCTGCTACCTCCTCAGCCTGCAAAGGAACCGACATCCATCACATCAGAAGAAAAACGCTACTTGGAGCATGCGCAGAAAATTCGACTGAACTTACCGACATTGTGCTTCTGCTTTCAGAGGTGATGATATACTGATTTAAAGCCTTGCAGACTCTGCATCGGCAAGGCTTTCACCGCCGTACTTGACAGCGTACAGCCAGACACCCGCCAGCATTATCGCTCCTGCCTCAGTGCCCTGCAGCACTCCTGCGGCAATCGATCACATCGTCGATGAATAAAAAGCCTGCATAAGGAGGTTTCTGTAGTGCCTAGATCACATGCAACTGATGGCTTGATCACCCCCGCGGACATTGCCCCGTACTAACTTAGGCCAGGAACAGATGACCAAGCCAGTGCTGTTTGCAGCCCTCCTGGCCCTGTCAGCCGCATTTGCAGCAGCCAGGTTCGAGCCCAAGGGTGCCCAGGTGACCCTGCACACCAAGTGGCTTGAAACACCCCTGGTCCACGAAGCGGCAGAGTTTCTGGTAAGCCTTGCCGGTAACTTGTAGAGTTTGGTAAGGTGTAGACATTGTGGCGTCCGTAAGGGGCACTCCTTCTGTCAACGGCAGCCTTGTTGTTCCCGTACCTTGCGCTCTGTACCTGGCAGTCCTGGACGACTGACAAGTTTCCTTTACTGCCTAGCAGGCTGAGGAGGACCCTTCGCTCTTCTGGGACTTTGCAAGGGCATGGGAACAACAAGAGATTTCTCAGGAGGACCCCAACACATGCTGGGATGTCCTGACTTGCAGCGTCGACAGCCTGCTTAGCCCCTGGATGGCCAAGGTGAGAGGCGCTGCTATGGGTACAGCATACCGTGGCCCCATGGGTCCTTCTGCAAAATCATGTAGGTCTTACATGTCAAGGGAGTGAGGTTGGCTGGACTGGTGCCAGCAGTGGTCCAGCATAGACTGCTGCAAGCTCGAGGGGTTTGTATGTGCATATGTGAAAACTTCCTCTTTCCTTGCATACACATCTGATGTTGGATGATATGGCTTGTGATATCTTTCACCGGGCATGCGTTACCTGCCTAAATCGACCATGGCAAGCTGCAAACCAGCTTGGGAGTCCCCTTGCCACAGGTCTTCCGTGTGTCCATGGCGGTACGGCAGTACAGCCCCAAGCTGGAACTGTATCGCCAGCTTGCAGCCCAGGCCATTGCAGCCAGCAATACAGGCGACGCCGCTTGCTGCTGGGCCTTGGTGAATGGCCGTAGAGTGACGGATGCCGCTGGTGCCAAGGCAGCGCTAGCAGCAGCAGGCGGCGTGCGGGCTGAGGGCAGCGCAGAGGTCTATCCTTTTGACCACCTCTACCAGCCAGAGAAGGAGCCTGGGGCATCCAGCCAGGCGTTGAATGTGTCGGACCCTGCTGTGCTAACAGCAGTGCTGTATGCGCCGCTTGGCAGCGGCTGTGGGTCTGAGTTGCACGGCGCACTGGCAGCCGCTGCCAAGGAGCGTGCAGGGGCAGGCACAGGTGCGGTGAAAGGCTTGGAGAACCGAGAGCAAGCCTGTGCTGGGCAATCTACCTGGGATAGGATAGCAACCTTAGAGTAGGCTTTGGTGACAGACTGCCGGGGAGCTCCTGTCAAGCCGCAGGTACCTGCGGCACATACTGTTGGTTGTGCTTTCGTGCTGTGACCTTGACCCTATCTGGCAATCCTACCGAGGTTTTGGAGCCCACACTCTTTGCCTGTTTCCGACAGGCACATGCCTTGAGTCTGCCCTTGCTCGTCATCCCTAGCAGCGCCTCGCATACTATTTCGTTTGTCACCCGCAGGCTTGGCACCCCTGGCGTACGCCTGGCGCCCGCTGCTCTCCCCGGGCTGCTCCCCCTCTGCTGCCAAGTGCTCCCGCCTGGGGGCCCAAGGCGGTCGCCTGGTGGTGCCTGGCTACGGTGTGGAGCTGGCGATCAAGAACATGGAGTACAACGCAAGGGACGACAGCGCCAAGGTGAGAGGGCAGTTTTCTGAGAGGGGCCGAGTGAGGGTGAACGCGAAGGAGCGGCAGGGCCAGCTAAGATGGTGGACTGGAGTGGCATGCCAACATCTGACATGCATGTGACTGGCTATCGTGGTGGGTAGGAAAGGTGGGTTGCAGGGAACTGTCTCCCTGCTTTATAGTTAAGCTGGCTGGCTTTCACTGCGCCGGACTGCTGGTGCATTGCTTACCGGCCCCTCCTTACGTCCTTGCAATACAGTTGCTGGAGCTGGTTTTACTTTGTAAGTTTGCAAGGCAGGAGAACACTCGTGATGCACGTCATCAGCAGCCACAGAGGAAGCCTCACACAACGTGTCACCGACTTTCTCAAACGCCTTGTTGTGAGCAGGCCGAGGCGGACCCCAGCGGCAAGGGCCAGGGGGGGCGGCCTGGGGAGGAAGGCCCGGAAGAGGTTGGCGGCTTTGTGTTTAGCAAGCTCATGCAGCGCAAGCCGCACCTGAAGCAAGAGCTGCTGACCTTCCGGGACCACCTGCTGGCGGCAGCCAGCCAGGAGCAAGTGCTCAAGGTGGGGCGGTGATAGGGTCCCTCCTTCTTGCGTCAAGCTGGTGCCCTCAAGTGCACTGGACCTGCTTGCGACCAGGGTAAGCAGTACATAGTAGGAGCGATACAGTCATGCACGAAGGGTAGTACTTGATATGAGTGTCACGGGGAATACATGGACGTTGACCGTGCTGCTACAATGAGTACACCACTCGCTTTCCTAACTGCAAATGTGGCATTGGCCATCCAGGAGCAAATGTTGACTGTGTTGTTGGGCAACTGCTTGAGCGGCGTGGGAAGCTGGAATGAGGTACTCAGAACCTAGATGCCGGCACCTGGGCAGTCCTGGGCCTCATTGGAGGGTTGATACTCTCCCATTGGCCTCTTTTTCCTAGTCCATTGCGCTATCGCACATCTTCTGACCGCCCTCCACATACACTCAAACTGCAATCCACCTCGGCAGGGCATTAGGCGCGTACATGGCCTGGGTCGTTCCAGGCCAGGGGCCCACGCCAGCGCACCATGCTCCTGCACGTGCATGGTCATCTTGACTAACCCCGCCTATTCGCAGGTCTGGGACCTCAAGGACTTGGGCCTCCAGGCTACCCAGCGCATTGGCGCCGCCTCGGACCCCCTGCACCTCCTGGGGGAGGTGGCCGGGGCCTTCCCGACCCTGGTGGAAGCCCTGTCCCGCATGCGGGTGGAGCCGGGGCTCAGGTGAGAGCACCAGCAGCGGTGGAAGCTGCTGAGCGGTGTGATGCAAGGGGGGGGTGCTGGAGCTCTGTGCGTTGCTGTGAGTGCCATGCACGTCTGATGTGCTTGACGACGGGTGGGCCAACTACCCCCGGGGGTGCTGCACTGCTCCTGTGTGCGTGTGGGGAGTGCCAGGCATGCAGCTGTGTGTGTCCGGCAGGGCTGTTAGCAAGCACTGACGGCAAACCGAAGCCATGACACCCCCAAGCTGCCTATGTGTTCCGCTCACCTGACGTCCCGGCCGGACTCATTGGATCTTATTCCCTGCCTGCCACAGATCCGCCGTTACCGAGTTCCAGCGGTTGGTGCCACCCTCAGCACCCTTCCTGCTGGTGAACGGCCTGGCCTATGACACCCGAGACGTCAACCTGTATGACTTCATGGATGTCATCCGTGGAGAGGTAGGCCGGCTCTTGACCTTAAGGCTGCTCTTCGTGGAGTGGATCACAGGTCTGTTCGTTAATTGGCTGGGGCCGAGGGCATTGACATGTGACATTTACGGTGTCCACGACCGAGGTGTCCAGGACTGTGTCAGAGAAGCACCCGCACCTTGTTGTTCCTGAAGGCCAGTCACAACCACTGAGTAAAACTTGCTACGTAGCCCCTCCCTCACGCAGGTGCGAGTGTGGGATGCCCTTAACAGCACTGGGCTGCCCCCACAAGCCGTGCGCAGTGCCCTGTTGCTTCGCGGAAGCGCGGCCGGTGCGCAACAGGAAGGGGGAAGCAGTGGCGGTTTCCGGTTGGACCTACAGTCAGGTACGTGCCCTCCCTGCTAGCTCAGTTAGCTCGTGTCTGAGGCGCAGCCCCAGAGCAGCATTGAGTGTTAACAGCATGCAGTGCTCCAATGACTCGCAGATCCTGCGGCTGTTTCGCACATGTCGCTGCGCTTGCCCTCCTGGTGTTCTTCTTGTCACAATGACCCGCACGCCTTCTTCCCCACTATTGCAAGTCTTAGCGTACTGTGCGCAGATGACTTCATTTCTTGGGCCAACGACTTGGAATCTGACCCTCGCTACTCCAGCTGGCCCGCCTCGCTGGAGTCATTACTCATGCCTATGTACCCTGGTGAGCAACCTCATTAGTCATGGCTCGGAAGCGCTGGGGTCATTGCCAGGCCCATGCACCCTAGCGAGCGACCTCAGTGGTCACGCTAACCCTCCTTAACCTGGCCCGCTCGCGAAGCAATACTAATGCCCGTGCACCTAGGGAAGTCGGCCTTGACTGAAGGTCAAGCAATCTAGTTACTAAGCAGTTGGCTGGCGGGTTGTCTGGTTTAGTTTGAATTTGTCAGGTGACAGTAGGGAGCGGCCTGCTGAGGCGCGTCCTTGCCGCTTCCTGTGTGTACTGTTAGGCAAGCAATCTCACGACAGATATGACTTCGCAACACCAGTTGACACCTGCACAGTACTGAACCACAGGAAAGATTGGGTTCCCACACTTATATCCCCGCTCGTGCAGGCCGCCTGCCCAGCATCGGCCGCAACCTTTTCAATGCCATTTTTGCCGTGGACCCAGCATCCCAGGCGGGCCTGGATGCAGCAGCTGCCGTGGCACGCATGCTGAATGAGGGCTGGCCGCTGCGGCTGGGCCTGCTGCCAGTGTGCCCGGCAGAGGTCGGTGGCAGAGTGTGACGCAACTGACCGTGCTGAACTGCAGTATCGTCCGCCCTTGCTAGCCCCTGGGGCTGCACTTGGCGCATCGCCGGCGCCTGGCGAGGCGGGCGAGGCAGGGGTCTACTTTTGCGAGGGTGCCGCGCTCGCTTGGTGTGTTGTAGGCACCACCTGCGTTGCTGGGCAGCCAACAAGGACTCCTCCTCCCTCAAGCAGCTTGTCCGCCTTGCTTTGGGGACGTGGCTCCTCCTGCAATCTATCTTTGCGCTCCTGCCCCACATGCAAGCTGCGCTTCACGTTCAGGTGGACCACCTCCGAGGAAGGGCTGCCAGCAAGGAACTCTCCCCCTCCCTCATGCTGGCCCGGCTGGTGGGCCTGGCCCATGCCAGCTTTGGGGGACTGGCTGTGGCTGGGTTCCTGACAGAGCTGCGCAGCCAGGTGCCGACCGACCTTGAGGGGAGGCAGCTGGAAGACGCGGCCTGGGCGCTGGTGGGTGGCTAGGCCGCATTTGTGCTGTAGTAGGCCCTCGCTCCATGCCTCTCTTGTGCTTTCTATCAGTGTCCTAAGGGTGCCTCCTTCCACTGGTAAAAAGCACACGTGAAGGGCGGATCAGATGGGAGGTTGTCTTCGATGCAGCAGGTGGCGCAGCATTGGTCAAGTGCGTCTCTTGGGAAAGTTCAGGCGACGTTTGAGATATGCATCAACGCATGAGCCAAGCTTGTGGGAGCCTTTCCACCTCCACTGAGCGCCAATGGTGCCTTGACAGGGAGAGAAACTGTTCAAGGCTCGCTGGGCCAAGTGGGGTGCCTCGCCCGCCTACCGCCGCGGCAGTGCTGCGCGCACGGCCAGGGCCGACGCCGCGGCGCAGCTGTCAGCTGATGCAGCTGTAGCAGCCGCGGTGGAGGGCAGCGGGGAGCTTGGCAGGGCCGCCAAAAGCTTTGTTGAAGGGGCGGCGGACCTGGCGCTAGCCAAGGGCATTGCAGGTAGGCACCCCTCCGTAACTGGACACACCTCACCCCTGCCGTGTGGGGGCGTGTGAAGCCTCCGGCACTGATTTTCGTCCGCAGCATTCTATACACGGCTTTGCCTAGCTTGAGCTGCTCCTTACGTGTGGTCTGTGAAAAACTTCGTTGGGAGATTTAAGCACCGCACTGCTTGCGCTGGACGCCCAGCTTGTAAGGCTGAGTGGCCCCACTTTGTTGTTGATGAAGTCATGGACCGGTCGAATATCTCCAGCGTGCCTCTAGGGTGTGCAGGCCAAGCAGCAAACATGTTCTAGGCTACATGTTCTAGGCAACTTGTTCTAGGCTTGGCATAATTCCGCTGCGTGCGACCCACAGTCAGGATGCAGCATTAGAAATTTGTGCTCCCTGGCCTCTTGCAGGCCTGGCCAGTGAGTCGGGCGTGCTGGTGTTTAACGGCGCTCTGTTGCACAACGAGGCCGGCAATTGGCGGGGCACCACACTCCAGGGCCTGCAAATGCAGATGCCGGCGGTGCAGGTCCGTCGGATGCTCCCATATGATGTACTCCACTGAGTCTACCCAATACATACAACGATTAACCGCCTAAAAGCGTGTATATTGCTATGTTGGTATCTGTTTTGTCTTTTGCTGACAGATGAGCTTGCTTCGCTGGGGCAGGGGTGCTGCTTTGGGGCAGGCTGCAGCAACCGCTTCTCCGCAGCCTTGAGTTTGCTCAGATACAAGCTTACAGCCCTTCAAACCCCGCACAGCTGTAGGGCAGCAGCAGTACCATACCTCGCATCTCTTGGGGCAACCTTGCGCATGTGGACCATATCGTGCTGGTATGGCAGGGAGGAGGACAGCAGCCCACGGGTGTAGATGCAGCTGCATGGTATAGTATTTGTGAAACAGAGGCCGCTTCCCTGCTGTGTGTTCAGGAGTCGGTGTACCTTGGGAAGCTGTCAGATGACTCGGAGGACCTCTACGCAGGTGAGGTGTCCCCCATGGCTGAGCAATGCAAAGCGCTATGTACCATAGGGCCATGCATTCTGACGGCAGAGCCATGCAGCTGCTCACCATACCTCGCACAACTTAAGCCGCAAGGCTCTTCCCCCATGTATGTCTTACGCACAAACAACCAGCGAGCCTGGGTTACCATCATGTCGGTATGTATGTTCATGTCACTGCCGCCCGTGTGTGGGAGAGCAGAGGCTTGCTTCAACAACCAGTGCGTTCGGCATCCCCTAACCCCGTTCGCAGACATCCTGGAGCTGCACAACGCTATGCTGAGGTACAACCCGCGCATCCTGCCGGTGGGGGACCGCGGCCCACGGTACATACGGCTGTCGGGGGAGGCGCAGGAGGCTGCGGACGCACCCCAGCTCAGTTTGACTGGTGAGGGTGCAAGGCAGAACTTGTCTGTCCTTCGTTATGGGCGCCAGCCGCTGGACCCTATCCTCCTTCCCGGGCACCAGCCGCGAGAGGGTCCATGGAAGAGGGACCTGTGATTGCAGTGCCCTAGGCAGCATTGAGCGGTAGGCAAGGTTGTCTGTATCGGGAGAGGCAGGGCGAAAGCACCAACATGCACGTGTTATGCAGCCTCTCCGGCGCACCTACATCCAGCTGTTTGCCGCTGCCATGGATGCCACAAATCAGACCTCTTGCATCCTCACCAAACCCGTCTGCAGCAGACTTGCTTCCTCACCAAAACCGTTTGCAGTAAGTTCATAGTGAGATCTTTTCCCCATCCTCGCCTTGGCAGGTGCCTCCTTGGGCCTGCCAGCCCTCTCACAAGTGCCCCTGCGCTATTTTGGTACCGAGGAGGCGGCTGACGACAGTGAAGCTGCTGCCCACATACCGGGCATCACACACTGGGTGGTGGCTGATGCTCGCAGCAAGGTGTGGTTGGTGTGTAGATGACTGGTCCGGGATTACCTTGGTATCATGGGGGTGGTTGCATGGTGGAGTTCAGCGTTCGAGTGTGGAGAATTGGGGTGGTACCACATGGGAGTGAGGGTAGGATGGGCGGCTGCCAGAAGAGGATCGAGGAAGCAGAATGTTGTCTTCCACATCATTGAGTCCATGTAAGGCTCGACGGCAAGCACAAATGCCCTTGTTGTGATGAAAGTATGCGACACTCCTGTGTCCACTGATGCTCGCGCTGCCGCAGGAGGGCTGCTCGCTCATATCTGCTGGTCTGCAGCACCTCTCGTCTGGCTCCCGGGTTGGCTTCCTCATCCATGCTGCTGACCTGGAGGCGCTGGCGCCTGCTGAGGCTGCCCTGCTGGCAGCAGTGTCTGGGCTAGTGGACGCAGGTGAGCCCCCCTGCCCACCCGCACCAGGCGATGTCCTTTTCTGTCGAGTCGTTGAATCTCAGTGCTTGCTCTGTCCAGCACTCTCTGCGAACGCACCTGCCAGCATGCTACCAACGCTGTCTGCGCTGTCTCGCGCTTTAGGTCAATTTGTACTGGCCAGGTGGCCCGCTGTCTTGGCCAGCTGTCCCGCTATGCCTATTGCGTGCTGCTGCCCCTGCCATTACTGCCCATGTCGCGTCATGAAGCTGTAGCTGGCTGGCTGGCAAGCAACCCGGGAGGCATCCTTCACTTCGGCGCCTTGCCACCCCACTATGACCCGCAGGTCCCTCGGCACTCCAGGGCTTTGCAGAGGCGTTGTCCCTGGGCCCCACTCAGCCCGGCGTCCTCACCCAGACTGAAGTGGTGGATTTGCTGGGCCAGGAGGGGCTAGAGGGGCTGGCAGAAGCCTTGCCGGGCCTGCTTCAGGATGGGGCTGAGGCCAGGGCCGGCCTGTTGAAGGCTGCCAGGCAGCACACAGAGATGGTCAGGTGGGGGCTGTGACCACTCAGGTGTGACAAGGGGACATGTATCTGCAAGGGTTTGCCCGGTAACGGCGTCCAGCGCTGTAGTGTTGACATGAAACCCTCTGTCTTTTGCCACAGAGCCAATCTGGCAGCTAAGCAACCAGTGCATTGTTGGGTGAAGTCACCACCCGGGTGCCCAGCAATACATTGTTGAATCGCAGGACCCCGTGCCACCATCAAAACCGTCACGGGATGTTTAACAGCCATGGGCCGGTAAATTAACAACGTCAGTCAGGTGGCAGCACTTGGCACTTTCTTGTCGCTTTGTGCACCACGTGACTGCCTCCTGCCTGCAGACTGGGCCTGCGCCTTCCCGCCGGCGCTTGCGCTGTGGTGACTAACGGCCGCGTCGTGGAGCTGTCACCCTCCGACGACTTCTCCCCCCTGGACTTCCAGCTGCTAGACCTCCATGCCACGCGGTCCCAGTACGCTGGGGAGGCGGCCGCGCTGGTGGAACTGGGGGAGGAGGAGGTTGTGGGCGGCTGGGGCGCTGCGGATGTGGCAGCGGTGGTGTCAAGCGTGCTGGCGGCACACCAGCCAGAGGAGGTAAGGCGATTGCTTGGCTGCACTGGGGGTGCTAGGTGCGTAGGTCAAGGTGAGAGTGCAGGCGGCCATGGCGCGGCTGGTGTATGGCTGCAGCAGTGCCAGGCTATCCTGGTGCATTTCGAGGTTTGCTAATAACAACGAAATCTGCCCTGCAGAAGCGTAGGTTCTTGATGATCTCTCTGATCACCCTGCAATGCGGTAAGCCCTGTGTCCTTCCTTGCAGGTAGACCCAAGGTCGGGCCGTGTGGCGGAAGCCATTGCTGGCTGGAAAACGCAACCCAACGCCATCTCGCCACCTTGGGAGCCTCCTCCAGGGTCTTGGCCCGGCCATACGGTGTCCCCGCTGCTTGTGCAAGCCGTAGTCAACCCGCTCTCCAAGACAGCGCAGCAGCTGGCGCCTGTGAGAGCTTGGCACAAGACTGTCTAGTGAACTAGCCTGGGTTGCTGGCATCTTGTTGGGTTGCAGGGTTTCGTCTAGTTGGGCATGCTTTCGGGGTAACACTTTGTAGCTGTTGTAATGTAGCACCCTTCGAAGGCCCTCAGCACGACTAGACCTTCGGCAGGGGTGTGTGCCGGCATCTGTAGGGAGTTCTGCCTGGAATGGGCTAGCTATGGAGGAGTTGCAGCTCTGGTGCAAGTTGGAACTTCCAGGCAAGCAACTGCACCCCCTGCACACAGGTGCTGCTGTTCCTGCGGGAGCACCTGGGCGCGGAGGTGTCCCTGGTCCTCAATCCGGCCAGGGACCTCACAGACATGCCCTTGAAAACCTTTTACCGCTATGCGCTGCCGCGCCTGCCGCCCAATGGTAAGCCCCCTGGCAAGTTCCTACATGCTGTAAGGCACCCTGCTTATATGCCATGTAATACGCTGCCTTATAGAGTCAGAGCACTATGGAGAGTTCTTGTACCTCAAGCAGCATGTGCCGGGGAGCGCAAGTGGGCATGGGGGAGCGCATTTAGCAGGAGGCCTCGAGAGTGCGTAGGGGTGCTTGGCCTGGGTGGGTAACTGGGACCCCGTACCCTCTCAGGTGGTACACACATGCAAGCAGGAGGCTTGTTATACTGCTGACCAGCACTACCCCCAAATTACCAGGTCCGCCAGAGGCTGCTGCTGCAACCTTCCTGGGCCTGCCGCCCCACAAGACGCTCACGCTCGGCATGGATGTCCCGGAGGCATGGTAAGGATTGCACCGCCCAGCAGTCAGAAAGTTTGCACAGGTGTTGCACGTGTGAAATGACACCACAAGATGTCTGCCCTGCATGGACCCCCGTGGCAGTTGCTGCCCCCTTGCACGCAGTGGGCAGCCAGGCACACTCTGTAATCTCGTACGAAATGTGCTGACATCGCCTCAGGCATGGTCCCCACTGTCACTCTTCGCAAACCGGGTGGCCTCCCACGGTCCTGACCTCCTCCTGGGTGTGTAGGAGGTGTGGAGTTGTGCAACATGGGCCCCACTTGTAAAGTCCCTGCGGTTGCTCTCCTGCGGTAAGTCCCTCCGCAGCTGTCCCTCCCTGCAGGCTTGTTGAGCCTGTGGTGGCCGCCCACGACCTGGACAACCTGCGTCTGGAGGAGCTGGGGCCGGCAGAGAAGAGCATGGAGGCGCAGTTTGAGCTGGAAGCGCTGATGGTGACGGGGTCGTGCCTGGACCTGGCGTCACTCCAAGCGCGCATGCGAGACCAGGTAGGGCAGGCTGGGAGAGACTTGAGGGGGACGTAGGTGCGCTTGGAGCTGGAAGGTTCCTGCATTGGCGGTGCGCCCGGGTGTGCACTCGCTCCCAAGCCAACCTTTGGGGGCAGGCGAGTTTGAGGCATCGCTTGGCTGCCCCTTTGCCAGCGCGCGGAAGTAACAAGCTGCCTGGGTGGCCGCCTTGTCTACACGGCTGTCACCGTTTATCATGTTGCCTAGCGGCCTGCCCAAACCCTGTGGAGGGGGTCTGACCCTGCTGGGCCACGCTGTGCTGTGCTGCAGATTCACCCGCGTGGCGTGCAGCTGCAGCTGGGCACCGCGGCCGACCCCGCCATGGTGGACACACTGGTCATGGCCAACCTGGGGTACTTCCAGCTCAAGGCCGCCCCTGGCGTGTGGGACCTGCAGCTGGCACCAGGTAAGGGGCCGGCCCTGGGCTGGAGGGTCGTAGTGTTCTTTTGTGGCAGTGCGCAGCTGTAGCGGGTGTTAAGCGCCGCAGGGAAGCAGGTCCGACAGGTCCCCAGCCGCGGCCACTGTGCTTTGGCGGGTGGTTGATTCGATGGTCCCCGCTCTCCCACCCTGTGCCTTGCATGCTGGAGCAGGGCAGTTTTGCTCCATGTTCGCACCGCATGCACTCACCCTGCCGTCATGGAACTGCAGCCCCTCGTTGTGTGACCTGCAGGCCGTAGCAGGGAGCTGTACATGGTAGCCTCCTCTACCGGTGCCTCCACCACCGGTGGCGGCGACGCGGCCGCAGCCGCTAGCTCACCCCACCAAGTGCCAGTAGCCCTCACCTCCTTCCAGGGTGAGTCAGGCGGCTGCTGGCCTGCCTCACTGAGGTCTGGTTAGTCGGCAGCTCCCTAGGGGCATGGCTGAGGCGACATGCAAGCCGCGTGCCGTCCCAGCTCTGCCTTTGTGCCAGCGACCGAGTGCGGCTTGGGCTACAGGCAAACAGCATGCCTGGGGCATGGTTGTCCCATGCTGCGCTGCTCGTGTTGCTCGCAGGCAAGCATATGTACCTCTTTCTCCACAAGGATGCCGAGCGGCTGACAGAGGATGTACTGGACCCCAGCCCAGCAGGCAAGTTGCGAGAGAGGCCGCAGTGATCCGCTTGCGGCTCGTAGTCGCTTGCCACAGGTAGCCGGCGTTTGGGCTGTTGGGTTTCTGCTGTTAGCGGGTTCATGGCAGCGACAGGTGTCGATCAAGTCTTGCCTGGAGCAAGGCTAGCCGTGGGTTGGTAGTAGTGGGTTGGCCCATGCTGGTGCTGGGTGGCTTCATCGTGTCCCTCAATCTAGCCTTGTCAGGCCTGTTTGCTTCCTCTCTTCTTACAGAGGAAGCTGGGTCCCTGTGGAGTAAGCTGGGTGGCTGGACTGGAAAGGGCTCCAAGCAGGCAGCAGTCAAGGACGGCGAGGAGGACACCATACACGTGTTCACTGTCGCATCCGGGCATATGTGAGTGCTGACCAATCCCAGCGCCACCAGCCCTGCAAGTGGATGCACATACAATACCTTTACGTTTTTGCTTTGTGGTGTTTGTGGTATGGGGATAGAATTGGACAAGGTTGCATGATAAGCAATGGTGGACGCAAGGATGAGCTGAAGCTTCTCCTGAAGTTGCCTGGTTGCGGTCGCTGCGACCAGTAATGCGACGCTGGCCTATTGAGTGGTGCTTGGTTGTCCAATGCCTTGTAGGTACGAGCGGCTGCAGAAGATCATGATCCTGTCAGTCATCAAGCGCACCCCTGCCCGAGTCAAGTTTTGGTTCATTAAGAATTACATGAGCCCACAGGTGTGGGGGCTGGCTGGTGGTGACCGGCAACGTTGTGAGGGTGCCCTGGGCGGGGTGATATATGTGGTACAGTCCCAGGCGTTGGAAGCCTCAGGCATTGCTCGTATGGGTGGGGTGACTAGTGGTAGGCGGATATGTTGGACTGAGTTGTCTTGGTTTTGGTGGAGTGCGGTTGAAATGATGCATAGCGCCAGTGCGCTTTGACAGCTGCACTTGGTTTGAATGCGTTGCAGATGAAGGCGTTTGTGCCATACATGGCCCTGAAGTATGGTTTTGACTATGAGTGAGTTGTTGTCAAAAATGCCGCGTTTAGCCTTTGTTATCAGGCAGGGCGATGGGGCGCCGTGCTTCCCTGTCAGCCGCGGTCATATCATGTTGCTCACATTCAAAGCGGAGCTTGATGTCCATGGGAGGAATGTGGGGGTGGTATCTTTTTGCTATTGTCTGGAGCTGATTTAGTCATGGTCAGCCCAGCATAGTACCAGTCGCTCACCAGTCGCAAGGCCTTGTGCTTGAATGGACCTGTTGCCTATCGGACCCTTTCACTCCCTATCCTCGGGGAGGCCCACCCGCTTGCCTGGCTGCTGCAGATTTGTGACGTACAAGTGGCCCAGCTGGCTTCACAAGCAAACCGAGAAGCAGCGTATCATCTGGGCTTACAAAATCCTCTTTTTAGATGTGCTCTTCCCGCTGGGCCTCAGGAAGGTGGGTGGCGGCACGGCTGGGGTTTAGGGGCGGGCATAAGCTGGTGCATATGGGGTGGCTGGGTGCTTGGTGCGGTGACCGTCCACATGGTTTTTGCAAGGTCTCTAGCAACTTGGTACGGAAGACAAAGCACTGCACCCGTACAGTGCGGGCTGGCTGACTTGGGTGACATACGAACCTCTGTACTGGCAACATCCAATGTACGGTCCCTGGCGGCATGTGTTGCTCCGGTGCCAAGCCTTGCCAGCACAAAACGCAGGCATGTCCTGGGCGGTACACACTGCACTCTTTCTATGAAAGGTACGCCCTCACCGCACCGTTTCTGCTGCTGCGCCTGCTGTCAATACAGGTGATCTTCTGTGACTCCGACCAGGTGGTGCGGGCGGACCTCCGTGAGCTGTGGAACATGGACTTGCAGGTGAGGCTGTCTCTTATCATGGGCCATAAAATGGAGAGGGGCTACAGGTAGCAGCTCAAACAAGCGAGGCAGCTCTACAGCCTCTGTAGGTTTCGCTCCACAGCTTCCTTCTACTCTGGAGCATCGGCTGCAAGCCTTGGCCGGCCACCATGTGCTGCAGGGTGCGCCCTATGGCTACGCGCCCCTGTGCGACGGCAACTCAGACATGGACGGCTTCCGCTTCTGGAAGACCGGCTTCTGGAGCGACCACCTGCAGGGAAAGCCGTACCACATCTCTGCGCTCTATGTGGTTGACCTGGATAGGTTCAGGTGAGCTGTGAGTCTGACTCGTATCCACGCAATCCGACCAGTGCTGATATCATGGGCGAAGTTAGCCTACTAGGTCCCATATTTGGGCTTGTAATGCCGCTTTGAGGGCCAGCCAGCCTCTCTGTGGCTTTACGGAGGTTGATGGACGGACTGATCGGTGGTTATTGTTGCAGAGGTTGCCATCCATGTGTCTGGGGGTTTGGGTTTCGAATGTGATACAACTATAAGTAATAATTGCCTAGCTCCCATGCTTCTAGACCGTGCTGCACATAGTGAGCCAGGTGGCGGTGCAGGAGAAGGAGTGCCCGGCAGCTTACATACTATCTTGTAAGAGCCGCCACCCAATGAGTGCTGCAGGCAGATGGCTGCCGGGGACCGCCTGCGTGTGATGTATGACAGCCTCTCCAAGGACCCCAACTCACTCGCCAATCTGGACCAGGCAAGACCGCCGGCTCCTAACCTTAACCACCCAGTGCTGTTGGTTGCATCTCCGATGTCTGCTGCTTTAATGTTTTGCTCATCACTCTGGCCAAGTTTTCCGTCATGTGGTGTCTGTGCTTTTGGCAAATCCTGCTGGTGTGCTGATGCAAGGTAGCTGCTGCACCAGCTTTCCTGCGACAAGCTGCAGCCTGCTGTGTGTTGTGGCACGTGCGATCCCAACCTGTGACCCCCTCAACCTTGCTGCTTCGCAGGACCTGCCGAACTATGCGCAGCACACCGTTCCGATCTTCAGCCTGCCCACCGAGTGGCTCTGGTGCGAGACCTGGTGCGGCAACACCACCAAGCCGCAGGTCGGTGTTGCAGATCTTTGAGAAGCAAGCCCGTGAGGTGCTTGTTGTGAGCTCTTTTCCACATGCCTGCAGGGTCAAGTGTCCAAGGGGCAGTTGTAAGTTTGTGTTCCCTAGCCATACAGCCCTGACTGCCCCCAGGCATGCGCTCGGGTGGTCGTTGACATGCCATGCCGTTGCTGCTGCAGGCACGCACCATTGACCTGTGCAACAACCCGCTGACCAAGGAGCCCAAGCTGGCCAGCGCTCGTAGGATCATCAAGGAGTGGCCCGACCTGAATAGGGAGGCACAGGAGTTCACAAAGCAGGTGGGGAGCACACCCAAGTGCCTGGCTGTGTGGAACGGGCTTGCGTGCTGCCACCCGCAGGTGACTCAGCAGGTGACCGAGTGTCTGGTACACCTTCCAGGGGTTCCAGACGGGATGCTGGCACATGTGGACATTCTGCTGGAGGGTAACCACTGGCTCCTGCACTTGCTGCCCCGATGAGGGCTTGGCCTCATTGAGTAAACTGGAGCAAAGCACTTTGTGTGGTTGGTGGCCCCTGCAGGTGGAGCGGGTTCTGGCTGGCGACACCACTGAGGAGGAGCTTTACAGTAGCAACGATTATTACCGCATTCGTCTCCTGCCCATGGTAGAGGGCAGTCTGGCGGCAGAGGACGGAATACCTGGGGCAAGGCAGCGACAAGAAGACTCGCAGCAGCAGGTTGACAACAGCAGCAGCAGTTGTAGTGAGGGGGAGACAACATGTGCTTCACACAGAGAGCAGCGTGAGGGGCAGCGCAAGCAGGACATGGAGCAGCCACAGCATGACTCAAGCGAGCTGTAGCAGGCTCATTCTGCTTTGAACACGTGTGTCTAGATGCAAATTAGCTACTGATAGTTTCTATCTACCAAATCCAGCTAAGAACCAATGTAAGCTAGGATGATGTATGCCCTACCGTGCCCTGTCCTCGGCTTGTGGCGCACATGCAGATACATTGCCACCTGCACGAGCTGGAGAAGGTGCAGAATGGCGGCTAGATAATGACCAGGTGAGCGAGTTTGTTACGGGCATCGGGGCTATAGCACCCGCCCGGGTAAAGACTGGCACACAGACTTGCATGGGGCAGTACGATCCCTTTCGGTACTGTAGGAATCCCATCCGCTGGGCTTCAAGCTAAATGATTCGGCCTTGCAGGACGGAAAGTCGAACGTCTAGCGTGCTTTGTAGTACGTTGGAGAGCCTAGCCTAACCTTGGCGATACCGTTGAGGGGACTTCTAGACTCTGACGCACACTGCTGAGCAGCATGCAGCACGTTGCTTGTCCGAAGAGGCTTCCCGGAACTGTTTCACTCAGCCAGCCACAGCTCAGGCGCACAGTGCTCCGATGCAGGAAACCCCTGCGTGCAGTGCGCTGCGCTGCCAGCCCCTTCTCGCAGCCTCCAGTGTCTAACCCGATCATCCGACTGGCAGCTGCAGCAGCAAATTTGTTGACAGCAGCGAAGCAGAGACTGCAGCAGGCGGTTGCTGAAACAGTGAGGCAGACCAACGAAGAGGTGAGCTGGATGTGCTTATGATCTTGCTGGTCTTGGGAGGTTACTGCGGCGTCACACTGGTGATGCTGTCCGGAATGTATTTAGCAGGCGACGTTCCCTCTTGCTAGGATGGTATGGGATGCGCAGGGGTTTGTTTGCTTGGAATGTGGTTGCAGTGGTTGTTATGAGGTCCCAGTGGGTGTGGCGCCTGGCGAGCTGTGCACGGCAGTGTGTCCCTGTGGAGTGACCTTGTGGCGGGAAAGCTATTTTGGAAATGCACCTGCAACTGGATGTTGGCTGACCTGGTACCATGCCAGCCCCAGCCCCCCAATTTACTGGTTCCTGTTGCAGGCTGTAAACTTCCAAATTAAGCAGTCTGCAAGGCAGCTGCGCATATTGGCCGCAGTGGCTCCCTTTGCAGCCGTCAGTGGCAGCGCAGATACCCTCTTTATCGTCACTAAGGCTGTGGCCTCCTTCATCAAGGTGTGTACCCGGACCGTGTTCGGGTATCCTTTGTGCAACAAGCCTTGACGTGTGCGTCTGCACTTAGATTGGCCTGGGACCTTAGCTTCTGTTTCTGGGTTTGTGCCTGTCGTGTCCCTGTCAAGTGCGCAAATAAGGTCGCTGTCTTTTGTGCGCTGCAGCTGTACCTGCTGCTTCTATTCCTACGCGTGCTGCTGAGCTGGTTCCCCACCTTCCAGTGGTGGGACCAGCAGCCTTGGCTCGCCCTCCGCCAGGTTGGTGGTTGGGTGGGTGGCTCTGCAGATGCAGCCAAGAGTTTGTTGTGGGGACGGGGGATATAATGGTACACTTTATGCAACTTGGAGAGTGGGGTGACTGTAACAACTTGCCTTCTAGCACGCTTGCCTCCCTATCGATGAATGTGCACGGCAGGTGGGGCTAGTAGGGGAACAATGGCTGCATGGATGGTGGAGGTTCAATGCTTTATACCTGCTTCCACCTATGCACGTTGTTGGGGTATGAGTATGAACCCTAACTTTGCTTCTTGCAAGCCTCACTAAGGGTGCTACCCCTGCTGCCAGGTCACCGACCCGTACCTCAAGCTGTTCAATGGGCTGGTGCCGCCCCTGCTGGGCAGCATTGACCTTACACCCCTGTTCGGCTTCTTCATCCTGCAATTCCTGGCGGGCGCACTGGATGTGGGTGACGAGGAGGCGCGCTATTGGTAATATGGAGTGTTTGCGATGGTGGCAGGGAGTGTGGTGACTGGTAACGGGGAGGGCCGAGCGGTCTGTGCCCCCTGCAATGTGTGTTGTGCTCTTGCTGGCCATGTTCCAGGCACAGCCATGGGTTGCATATCATCTGGTCTCTGGCATACCATGCTTGCTTGACTACCCATGAGGCCCTGGTGTGGTGTCCCCTGGGCAACTGGCACTAGCCATTGTCGTACTTGATTGCCTTGTGGTGCCTTGGGCTGCAACTCAATGCGTTCTCCGCTATGGGGCAGTTGTGCAGAGCTGTCATTGTGTCTTGTAGCCGTCTGTTATGGACCTTGATCAAATCTTTCTTACTGTGGCAAGAAGTCTCCATGAAACCTGCTCTTCAGGGAAGGACAGCGGAGAACTACATGGTGCGCTCTGCCAGCGGACAAAATAACAAGTGTTTTCTTACTACTCCCAGCTGGAGTGGCTACTATTTTGTGAAACACGCCACCATGCCGTGCCAAAGCTACGCTCCAGCTCCAGCAGGCTGGGGCTGCTCTAGACAAGGAAGTGACAGCAGGCATACATCCAATGGCTGCTGCCATGCTTTGGGTGCCACTCAGACCTGATTAATAAGCATGGAAGAGTAGCCGAAGCGCAGGGTGAGGTCGCTCAGGTACTCCAGGGCTGATAGGAGGCCTACCATTCCCAGACTCGATCAAGAGATCTGTGGTACAAGCCGCCAAGTGCAGTCTTAGCGGCACTAGTGGCCGAGCAGTGGGGGCCGTGCACTGGTTGACATGCCATGGAAGCCGTGAAAGGTGTGTAGGGACGCCCTCCGTGCAGCCCTCACAGTGTCAAGCAGAGCGACATGTGCGCATGTTTGTGCCAAGGTGGTGCTCAGTTATAGCTTGTGCTGAAGTGAGAAGCGGCCGAACAGAGGATTACAGGATTTTTCGTTTTCGTGCATGTTTTCGTTCGTGTGCTGAGTTGTCCAGTTCCAGCGTGGACACCTTTCAAAACTGGCGCGAAGCAGAAATGTGTATTCTGCGCTCTGCATCGAACGCTACCTGGGATCTGACTATCAGGCCCATCTGTGGTCCAGTGTCGTAACTTAGCACTAGGTTTGCATAGTACGCTTTCTTTTATCACATTCGACTTGATCACTTGCTGCAACTAGCCTTGTTTGCTGGGCTTCATAAAGCCAAGAAGCTATATAGTTACAAGAACTGTAGGCACGGCCCGAGCAATCCTTTCATGACACCTCACTCTGCGGCGGCATGAGCTCAAGGCCTCCGGCGTTTGCCGGCCGAGGTGACGGGGGAAGCTCCCTCAGGGCACGTGATGCCCATGAAGGGTGCGTATAGGCGCTCTTATAGGAGCCGTACTGGTTTGTGCATATACATCTTGCCCCGGAGGGAGGCCAGCAAAGGGCCTGCGCAGGGTGTTGCAGCCATGTGTACATACTGCAGCATTGAAAAAACAAGAGACGTCTTCCCTGCTCTGTGTGCAGTGGCGGACAAGGGGGCCGGGGCGGCGGCCGCGGCAGGCGGCTGCTGAACCGTGGCATGACAAACAACGGGAACTACTTTGGGGCTCGCAACCAGCCCCTGGGCGGCGGCCTGCTGACAGCCTCCGAGGACAAGTCCAACGTGAGTCAGCTGGTGCCAGGCTGTGCAAGCTGGGGGTTAACTCCGGTGCAGGCAGTAGCTCCCTGTCGTTCTGGCCTGCGAGCCTGGGCCGGCTGAGAAGGGCGCCTGACTGCATGCTCTTTGAGCCCGGGGGGGGGG
>BBXU01001797.1:0-15146 GCA_001598975.1 Parachlorella kessleri
TATGAGGAGCTGGCGTTTGGGCCGGTTACGTGGCTGATACAACACGAGTCATGACTGCTTTCCTTCCTAGTGAGAGGAGAATCCAGCCTTTCTGGAGCGTTCACTGCCACCAAGTGGTGGCCGTATGCTGTCTTTGTTTGTTCTTTGACTTGTGGCAGGGTGAGCTACAACACCCATCTCATCTTCATTGCTCGCCTGTGACCGTGCCCCAAAGCCTGCCTGCCTGGCATATGTGTTGCTGCAGAAGCTGCTGGACAAGCTGGACGGCGACTTGGAGTATGCTCTCAAGCACGACGGCAAGATGGCGGTGGAGGACTGTGCCAACTACGAGGAGGTGTGGTGCATAGGCCTGTTGCTGCTGTTGTATCCCTGGTTAGCCTGGCTGGCGGCAACCTATGCACATCAACTCAAGCGTTTCATCCAAGGCCCTCCTGCGAGGGGCGGTGCTTCTTGAGTTGCTTGGCCGTCATATGACAGAAGTGCCCTGCGAACACACTTGGCTGCTGGGCGCCTTGCCAGGTGCGCAACGAGATCCGGTCCATGCTGGAGGCGCTGCGCGACCACCCCGTGAGGGACGAGGTGCCGCTCATCTACCACCTGGACGTGGCGGCCATGTACCCCAACATCATCCTCACTAATAGGTAGGGAGCACTAGCTCCATTTCCCTATCCCTAGCGAACCTTGAATGTCAATACCAAATGAAGTTGCTCTGTTTGACCCAGAAAGCTCCCGCCTGCAGGCAAGCTAGGCTACGCAAAGACAGTCCTGCAGGATGCCCACATGTTTGATAAGGCCATGTTGCAAGGCTTCATCCTTGTAGAGTCGGTGACTGCTGGCTGTGTGCAGCAGCCTGGCTGCCTGCATTTTTTGGGGTGCGCAGCCTGTGCCTGACGGGCCGTGTCCACAGTGGGCCGACTTTGACGAACCCCTTGTTGAGACCATTTGGCAGGCTGCAGCCCTCCTCAATCGTAAATGACGAAGACTGCGCTGCCTGCGACTTCAACAAGCCGGGCAAGACCTGCCTGCGCCACATGGAGTGGGTGTGGCGGGGGGAGACCTTCTCCGGTGGGTACAGCCGTTGGCAGGTGTCGTGCAGGGTCTGCTCACCGCAGCGCAAGCCGTAGTCTGCGGACTGATGCGCGACAGAGGACCTAGCAGCGTGGCAGCCCCACTACTCCCTACTGGCCCTGAGAGGGGCTACCTTACCGGCTCCCGTCTCTATCCCAGCATTTGTCAGTACTCCTGAGTCGAAACGTTCAAACGGATCTCTGGTCCTTCTGCAAGCCTACCACCCTCTCCTGACAACTTTTCCACAATGCCTTGCCTTGCATTGCATTGTATTGCAGCCACCCGCGCCGAGTACTCCTCGCTGAAGGCTCAGCTGCAGAGCGAGACCTTCCCCGCCGCGCAGCCGGGCGGGCCACAGCGGCTGTGGAGCGACCTGGGGTACGAGGAGCAGGGCAAGCTGCTCAAGGACAGGCTCAAGAAATACTGCCAGCGGGTGGGTGAGGCTGCAGCCGTGGGAAAGAGGCTGGTTGGGAAGCATGTGACACACATGCAGCTATTTACTGCAAAGTTGCCAATGCCGCTCACTCGGGCCCCTCTAGTTTCATGCGCGCAAACAACTCCCCTTCCACCTGACTGCCCCTGCAGTACAGTGCAAGCAGTTGTGCCTGCCGAGCTGACGCCATGAGAAGCTCCGCAAGGCTAGGTGCAGCAGCGTACCCTGTGGTCTGTCAACACTCTAGCCACCCCCTTGCCTTGCAGGTCTACAAGCGCGTGCTGGACAAGCCGGTGACTGAGAAGCGCACAGCGGGCATCTGCCAGCGTGAGAACTCCTTCTACGTGGACACAGTGCGCGCCTTCAGGTGCGGCAGAAGTGCTGTGTCCGCATTGGAGCGAACACAGGGCAGCCTGCCAGGAAGTGGTCAGCATGCCATACATGCATACGGGCCAAGGTGCAGACTCACTGTTGGCCAGTCCCGTTGCATCCGGCGCTGCTAGTCCTCTAGACTCACAGTGAGGCATCTGAGTTCCAATTCAAGATTGGGTTGCACATCTGTCATGCATCTACATGCATGCAGGGATCGGCGGTATGAGTACAAGGGCCTCAACAAGGTGTGGAAGGGCAAGAGCGATGAGGCCAAGGTAAGCAGGGCAGGCCCGGTTTGCTGGCAGTGAATAGATAAATAAATAAATACGCCTAGGCCTCGCCGTCCAGCCTAGCTGGGCAGTTGCTGGCAGTGACTGGATGTCAGGTTTTCTTTGCACCCCCACAGCAATGGCTGCTGCAGTCCCCCTGTGTGACTGCCCTTGTTGCGTTGCCAGTAGGGCCTGCCAGGTCTGACAAGGTAGGCCAACCAGCATTCGAGCCCATGTGCATGCCTGGCTTACCTGCACAACTAATTTCACCTCAACAACCAGGCCAGGTGCTAGCTCGTTCACAAACCACCCATCCCAACCAGCACTACAGCCCTGGAAGCCAGCTTTGGCTGCCACCCCATCACCCTAGCATGCCATGCCTGCCTGTTGTGCTGCGGGTCACAACGTTGCCCAGTCGAGAATCACACCTGCATCACCTGCCTCCCTGCCCGCCTGCCCACCCCCGCCTCCTGCAGAAGTCAGGCAACCCCATCAAGATCCAGGAGGCGGCGGACATGTGTGTGCTGTACGACTCGCTGCAGCTGGCCCACAAGTGCATCCTCAACTCCTTCTACGGCTACGTCATGCGCAAGGGCGCCCGTTGGTACTCCATGGAGATGGCGGGAGTGGTCACACACACAGGAGCCAACATCATCAAGGTGCTATGGAGCATATTGATTTTGCTGGGGTAGATCTGGGACCGCTGACAGGTGGTGCATTGCAAAGTTGCCGCATAAACTGGGGGCAGGCTCATGGGCAACATCATGGCGCCTGAGGGCAACTCCCATTGCTAAGGGGCGCATGCAGCTCTGGTCCTCGCCTTGTACCAAGTTGGCCAGCCCACAGGGTGTGCGGCACGCGGACTTGGCCAATCAATAAGTTGGCGGAGCTGGGGACTATGCAGCTTCGACGAGTTGTTTTTCCAGGCTGCCACGGCTTACTCCCAGGCCAATCCCACCCAAACGCCCATTGGCACTCTGGGAAGCCAGCCATCGCTTGAAACCTTGACTGGACCCAGTATCAGTCAAGCAATTCCCAATTGCCCGCTTTCCACTGCAAGCACATGACAGTCTGGCCCCTTGCAGCGCGCCAACGAGCTGATCAGCCAGGTGGGGCGGCCGCTGGAGCTGGACACTGATGGCATCTGGTGCGCGCTGCCGGGGTCCTTCCCAGAGAACTTCAAGGTGAGCAGGGGCCGTGTAGGGCTAGCCTCGTGGTCGTGGTCGTGGTCGTGGTCGTGGACCTTAAACACGATTGGTTATGGACTGTGTGGTGCTGGGAGCGAGTTGAGTTTACTCCTCCTGTGTGCACTGGGGCTCCCTAATCCCAATCCCCATGTGCACTGGTTGGACGGGTTTTGGGAGTTTCCCGTCTGACACCCATGCACCCCAGCCCCAGATCGAACCCCGGCCGATATACTAGCTGGGCGGCTTGGAGTTAAGGCGCCCAAGTTGAGGATTCAAGCCTCCATATCCATGAAAGCGAGGGCTAGCGAGCCATGTGATGAAGGGGTGGCGGCCAGCTAGCAGCGCTCGAGTGGTGCATGCCATTAAACCGGTTACTGTCAGTGTGTCAATCCTAGCTGTGATTTCAAGACTCAAGGTCGTTCCATTGTGGTAGAATCCAGTGGTTCAGCCTGCAGCAAACGGTAGTGAGTGCCTGCCTAGTAGCAGCCTGGTTGAGATTCATTTCTAGGTGTGACAAGATTGTGACTGACCCGCAAGGGTGGTGGAAAGCTGTAAGACTAGACTAGACTAGACTAGACTAGGGCTAGCCTGGTGCCCAGCTGGATTGACCGACTCCCTGCAAGCTGGCCCTGTTCTGATGTAAAACAATGGCAGGCTTTTGCTAAATGCCGGCCTGCAACTGCTATGGGACAGTCTTTCTGTCAAGATGTATATATACGTCAACCAATCATCAAGATGTATATATACATATACCCCTGTACCTTGTGCACCCAGTGGATATCCTTTTCTGCCGATGCGCTACGTACGTTTGCAGCCCTCACTCCCGCCCATCTGACTTGCAGTTTCTGAACAAGAACGGCAAGGTGTTCAAGATGAGCTACCCCTGCGCCATGCTAAACGTCATGGTGGCGGAGCACAACACCAACGACCAATACGCGGTGAGCTGGCCAAGGGTCTCGCTCAACACCCTCACCAAGCACCGGAAATGTTGCCGGCCCGGCTCCACAAGTCTCTCATTGGAGTCCTACACCCTTAAGAGTGAAGGGGCTGCCAACAGTCACCCTGCTCGCTTGCACATGCAATGTCTTTATGGGGTCTTGGGGCTGCCGCTTCTCCTTGCCTGGTAGCCGTGTGATTGTCCTCCCAGCATGTAGAATACTTGCCATGTAACGTTCTTAGATGGCTTTGCCCGCTTACCTAGCTGTCCTGCAAGTTCTCACTCTGGCAGCCTGACCTCAGCGCTGAGCCGCCTTGGCTGTGTGCCGCAGACTCTTGTGGACCCTGAGCGGCACAAGTATGAGACCAGCAGCGAGATGAGCATCGAGTTTGAGGTGGACGGGCCGTACAAGGTGGGAATGAAACACTGAGGCCCCTGCAAACCAGAGCTGCAACTAGCTTGCAATGGTGGATCCCTCCTCATGCTGATGGATGAGCATAGGACTGAAGACCACTGTTGTGACTTGGCTCTACCACGCATGGAGTGTCTCCCACTGCCTTGATGGGCCCTGCAATACTCTGGTCTGCAGGGTGCCTTATGCATATATCCTTTTCTTTCCTGCTGCAGGCCATGATCCTGCCAGCCTCCAAGGAGGAAGGCAAGCTGATCAAGAAGCGCTACGCTGTCTTCAACTTTGACGGCTCGCTGGCGGAGCTGAAGGTGTGGTTTGGTTTGTAGTTTCCACTTGAGTACCCTCCGCGACGAGTCTAGTTACGATGTTGAGGTGGTGTCTGAGTAGACTTATGGCATCCAAGCATCTATCAAGAGTTGGTCTGGGTAAGCTTATGGCAGACACTGGGTTTGATCCCTGCTTTTGACTTTGACTCTCCATCTTTCTCGCGTGAGGGGGTTCTGCAAAGTTGGCCATGCACCTTATTGACTGTCGTTGTGAGGGTGCTGGTTTTGCGGTGGCTGCAGGGCTTCGAGCTGAAGCGGCGCGGCGAGCTGAAGCTAATTAAGGTCTTCCAGGGCGAGGTGTTTGACCAGTTTCTACAGGGCGGGACCTTGGAGGAGTGCTACGGCGCTGTGGCGGCCGTGGCAAACCGCTGGCTGGACATGCTGGACACGCAGGTGGGCGGGTCGGCTTGTGCTGCCTGCTGCGGCACCATGCCCATTTCTTGCGTCTCGGCGCTGGCCTGGCCATCTAGGGTTTAGGGCGCTGGCCTGCCGTGCGGGGCACGTATGTAAGGTGGCAGGCACATCTAGCGGACCTGATGGCTGGGAGCTGACTACCTACCTTCCTTGCTAGCAGTGGGAAGCAGTGAGATCGGCCCGTCTCACCAGTAGATGTTGCCTCATGAAGGGTGTGGACCTGACTGATGAGGAGCTGATAGACCACATCTCCCAAACATGCGTCATGAGCAAGTCCCTGGATGACTATGAAGGTGGGCAGGCGGTCCGGCTCCTGATAGCCATATTCGCCATGGGACCACCACGGTCCCAAAGTTCAGGAATCTCTCAATGTCAGTTTTAGTCTGGCCTGAAATTCCAGTTTGCAGGGCCCTAACAGTGGTCCCAGAGTACAGGTAGCTCTCAATGTCAGTTTTAGTGTCAGCTCAAAGTCCAGTTTGCATGGCTTAAAAAGTGCTGTTGAGGTCTTTACCGTGCGTCCTCTGCCCTTCAGGCCGCAAGTCCACCGCCATCACCTGCGCAAAGCGCATGGCGCAATTCCTGGGCGATGAGCGCATCCGGGATAAGGGCCTGGTCTGCAATTACGTCATCGCGCGCCGCCCTGAGTCGCAGCCCACCGCGGCGAGGGCCATCCCTGTTGCCATCTTCTCCACCGAGCCCTCCGTGGCGCGCTCCTACCTGCGCCAGTGGTGCGGCGGAGACATCGGATCTAGTGAGTGGCTAGGGGAGGTGGGAGGGATTCTTGCTTGGCTGTCGGCAGGCAGATTGCAGGCGCTGCTGGATGCTGGGCTTCCCGCTCTATTGCAACTACTTGCTAGTTGTCATCCTTCTCTGCTTTGTAACTGCGAGATCCGCAGACAGGCTCAGGCTGAGGCAGGCTCCATGGCTTGTTTGCCCTGCAGGCGACCCCAGCCAAGTGCCTGATGTGAGGGAGATAGTGGACTGGGAGTACTACAAGTAAGTCATTTCTCTTGAGTATACCAAGACTATGCTTCCTTGGTAGCGAGCTGTTATAAAATAGACTAGATGATGTCCTCTACTGAGGTCACAGGCAGGCAGTGGTGCATGTCTGCAAAGCTGCTGTTGAAGTATTGATAGCAACGGTATGCACCTTCTCTGCGACCAGCCCCGATGCTGCATGCTTGTCCGGTGCATGGAGGAGAGGACCACGACTATAGGCTGACTGTAAACCTGCAGGGAGCGGCTGGGCAGTGCCGTCCAGAAGATCATCACCATCCCCGCCGCCATGCAGCGAGTGGCCAACCCGGTGCCGCGCGTCAAGCACCCAGACTGGCTGCACAAGAAGGTTGGTTCGGGAATGCTGGCTTGAAAGCATGCATGCAACGGGCTGCCGGTGAACTTTAAAGAGGTGCAGCAGGTCCTGGTCGGAGCCCCAATGCCTCAGGGAAGGCGTGAAAGAGACTAGCCTTGGCCAACAGTCTGTAGGAGACTTGGTGGTGCCAGCTGGGGCTATGCTGAATGTTCAAGTGTGTTCCCTTCTTGGATGCAGGTCCAGGAGAAGGAGGACACTTACAAGCAGACCAAGCTGGATGCCATCTTTGCCCGCGCGAGAGCAACTGCCAAGCCTGCTGCTGCCGCCGGCGGGGACATTGGCGACTTGGAGGACTTTGGGGGCTTACGCCAAGCAGGTTGGGTCCAACTGCAGCAAATCTTGAGCCCACATCTGCTAGGCAACACACATTGGTGACAGCTACTTGCTCAGTGCAGAGTACATCCTGGCACAGGTTGGGCTGCCAGCTGCTCCAAGTTGGCACCGTTTCCCCTTCCATACTTGGTCCGCTTGCAGGTGGGCCCACCGGGCGCTCCACTGCGCTTGCTGTGGAATCCCACAGCGTACAGGTCACGCCTGGGGCGCCGGCAATAGCAGCAAGTCCCCCAGAAGGCACCGAGAATGCTGGTGATGTGGCTAACATGCCGGCGGAGGGGGACGACCCTGCAAGGTAGGAATGGATGCTGGTGCCACCTGGCCTTATTAAATTTCGGATTGGCTGCATTCGTCCACAACGCAGAACCTTTACCCTTTTTCCTGTACTGCAGCATCCCATGTACTGCCTTCAGTTCAAATTTGTGCAAAGCATCCCCACCTTCGGTCACTGCAGGAGTAATGTGCTCACCTCTCACCCCGCCTTACTGCCTGCCTGCGTCTCGTCCGATGCAGGCAGGAAGACTATGCCGGGTGGCTGGCGGCCCGCAAGGCCCGGTGGAAGCAGGCGCGGCAGCAACGCAAGCGCAAGGCGGAGGCTTTGCAGCTTCAACAGCGGCGGCAGCCCACGGTTGATGACGGAGAACGGAACCAACGACAGCGCACAGGTAGCAATATGAAGCTCTGCATGGGGGCTCCAACTCAACCTCACGCCAGTGTATGGACTATCCCAAACCCCAATTACCAGCCACATGACTCAGCCTTCTGTGCGGATCTCTTATTTCAACTTCCTCATCGTTGACTGCTTCATTGTGAGGTGGTGGCCTCCCAACCTAGAAGCGTGACAGGCATGAACATGAGCATTTGCAGGGGGCGGCAGTGCATTCGCTGGGCTGGAGGGCATGTTTCGGCAGCAGGCCGAGGCTGCCACATCGTCACACTGGCAGATACTGTCCATTGCCCCCTCGGCTACGCCAGGTGGGTTGCAAGCATGCCCCCTGGGCAGCAGCATTGCATGTCTTGGTGTCACTGTCTCACTGCATGTTGTACACCTAGGGAACGTCCTTGCAATCTTCAGCTTGGAAGCTTCCTTCCCTACCATATGAAGTGCAGGAAGGCTGCCTCTCAGTAAAAGCCGTGGTGGCTTGCACCAAGTGTCAGCTACCGCACTCTCACGGACCTGCCACCACACGGTCGTCCTGCAGGCACCTACAAGGCGTGGGTGGTGATCAATGGCCGCATGCACACCATTCCGCTGCACATTCCCCGCACCTTCTATGTCAACTCCACCTTGCCGCCCGACAGCCCACAGGCGTCAGCACTGGCGCCTGCCATCAAGCGCACGCTGCCTGGGGGGCGTGCCCCACACTATGTGTATCAGGTCTGGGAATGAGATACACAACCCCTGCAACTTTGGCACGACGACAGAACACAGCATTGTCCAGGATGTGTTTTTCACTTTCATCTTGCTTCCATGCTTCCTTCCATCTCAACGTCTTGCCATGGCATAGGCAGGCATGCTTCCAAGATTGAGCTTGGCGATCCTGACCTAAGCTTGAATGTTTGCACAGCTTTGCTGGTGCTGAACCCCTTCACGGTCTTGTTGTTCCTTTGCCTGCAGGTGTCTGTGGAGGAGGCGGATTACCGGCAAGACCTTGAGGGCGTGCTCACCCGCCTGCTGCGTGCCGGCATGACGGGCGCCTTTGAGGAGCGCATTGCGCCAGAGCTGAATGCTGCTTGGCAGGTTTGTTGGAGCATCTAGCTTCCTTGCTGGCTTAGGGACTGCGAGAGCTTTGCATGCCCACGGTTGGGTGATGCTTGGTCAAAGAGGAATGCAGGGTGAAGTCTATGGTTGAATCAACCTTGCCACAAGGTTGTCGCTGCCTTGCTAGCTTGTAATGTAGGACAGCTGGAAATGCTTCCGGCTAGCTATTCCACGTTGTATGAACTCCCGGAAACCTCCTGCCCTCAGTCCCCTCTCACTGTGCTCTGCTTTGAAGCAGGTGGGCTGTGTGGCGGTTGTGTCACCCTCCGCCCACCGGCGGAACCTGGGTGATGGCTTCCAGCTGGGGGAGCTCCACATGAAGCCGGTGGTGCAGGTGAGCTGCACAATTCTGACTGCCAGGCCTGTAGGGAAGGGTTTAGCAAAGCTTGCTGCCTGTAGACCGAATCACACTGCTCCGGGGCAACGCTCAGTGTTGGCTATGCCAGTGTGATTGGTTTTAGGGAAGTAGATGCCTACGCTTTTCCTGTGGCCCTGTGGTGTATCCATGCACGCATTGACTCCCTGCAGTTTGACTACCTCAAGCACCACAACCTGCATCCCAGCGTGCTGGTGCACACCAGTGACCCCTCCCGCGGCAGGGCAGTCTTCTTGCTGCATCTGGCAGCACAGAACAGGTAGGAAAGAAGCTTGCAGCTCTGTGCAACAATGATGATAAGAGGACCTCCAGCCGGCCATGTTGCTCAACAATGGTCAGCACGCACATATGCCGAGGCCTGCAAAGAAGCATGCAATGTTACTTTGGTTTACCCATCCCAGAGGAAGTCTAAGGCCAGGTTGTTGTATCCATGCAGGTGCCACATGTGGGTGGTCAACCCGGCTCGCGGCGGCCAGCGGGAAGTGACAGCACCAGCAACAGAGCGGGCTTGGCAGGAGGCGCAAGAGGCGGCGCGGCAAGAGCTGGAGCAGGTGAGCTGGGTGGTAGCCAAGTCCATCTTCTAATGACAGTCTCGCTTCAGAGCATACACAACTCCCACCGGAGTCAGCGAGGACACCAACAGCATGGAAAAGTGTGTCGAGTCTGCCTTTGCAGGGCGAGCACCAAAGCGACCGTTGCTGTTCTGAAAGGAGCAGCTTCTCCCAAGCGTAACACAGCAAGAAGCCCAGGTGGAGACCACAGTTCATGTTATTGGCTACAGGGAGAAGAGGAGCTCCCACCGCTGCCGCCTACCCCTGCATTTGAGGTGGTCTTCACCAAGAGTCTGGCAGAGGCTTACAAGGCCATCCAGCGGACGCTGAGGGATGCCAGGTAAATATGCATACCTCATCATTTCTTTGCAATCACCATCACCTGAACTAAAAAGCAATTTCCAAATGCTAGTAGGTCGGGTTTGAGTCTTTGTCGCTGAACAACAATAGGGGTGGGGCAACCTGCAATGGCGTCCGGCCCTCGCTCCCCCCTCCAAGGCTTTCAAGTGCTCCCTCGTCACCCCATTCTCTTGCAGGGATAGGTCTTCCGCTCCCGGCCTCATGCTGCTCAGCGCTCCAGATGCCAGCGACTTGCAGCACAACGTGCCAGTGCTGGCAGACTTCCCCTGTGCCAATGTGCCGGCGGAGGGGCAAGGTGCACAGGCCTTCCCTGCTCTTGGCTGGCAGATGCAGCAGACGCGGGCAGTCCTGCAACAGTTGGTGATAATGCCGCAATGGCTGCAGGTAAAATCGCCTAGTGACCCGTGCTTCAGCTGCACTGGGCCAGTATGTGTGCTGGTGGTCTCTGAAGGCATGTTGCACGCCTGATGATGGCGATCCAAAGGCACAACATTGCATCGCAGGGAAATGGCATAGTGATTGGCACTTTGCCTGCCCTCCCCAAATACCATCAGGCTGCAAGAAGGAGTGGTTTACTGGCCTCCATGCATCCTGGCTGCTTGCAGGCGCGCATCCAGGCGGCCCAGTATGCCCACCTGCCGCTCTGCAGCTTTGGCGCCGACTGGGTGCTTGACACCTGCGACGCACTGTATGCCAGGCAGCTGAGGGAGGCGGGGCACCTGCTTTGGGCTGCAGACCCATCCCAGCCTGACCTGGCTTCCAAGCCGCTTGACTTTGCTGCTGCGGCCACACTGGAGGAGCAGCAACATGACATGCAGGCAAGTGCCTGAGCTCCATCCGGCCTTGGTATTGATGGGATAAGTGAACAATGCATTCTCCTAAAGCCAACCAGGCGGGCAATTGTGCAAGGGTACCGATGATCTTGCCTTGCAGCCCTCCTTGGCTTACCTGCTCCGGACCTGCTCTGATTCTACTACATACTGCTCCCGTCTGTCCTGCTAACCGGTGTGCGCTTAGCAGATCAACCTTGATCTAGCTCCCAATGGCCCACATCCCCTATTGCAGGTGTGCTTTCCCGGGGCTTACCGCAGCGTGTGCGTGGAGCTGAAGATCGACCACCTGGCGGTCAATGCTGTGCTGGAGGTAGGCCCAGCTGGCTCACCCAGGGGGGTCTTGTCGATTATGCAGCCGACAAAGCAACTGATGCTTCTGCATCGTGTGGCAGGCTTGGCAGTTTGCCCTGCGCAGCTCGAAAAGGATGATTAGCACTTGCGCTATGGCTACTATAAACCAGTTTTTTTCACGTATCCACTGGTAGGTAACTACAACTGGGGTTTATGGCATAACGTCGGCTTGCATGCTATTGCAGGCTGCTCTGCTGAGTGAGCTAGAGGGATCAGCTCTGATGGATGATCAGCAGGGCTGCGGCCCCGCCTTCTTGGTGCTGCGCAACTTGGCGCAGAGCTGGATGGAGGACGCATCCAAGCGCAACAACATGTGAGGCAGGGCACTGATCCAAGCCCTCTCCTGGCTAGGTGGGCTCAGCCTGCAGCACAATGTTGCTTCTCTTCCACTGCGAAATTCAAGTCATCATATGCCCTGGGCTGCATCAGTTCTGCTGGCGATCCTTGCGACGGTGTCGCATCTTGGCTGTGTGCAGCTGTGCTGACACGCTGCTCCGCAACATGTACCGCTGGATCTGCAACCCAGCATCTCGCCTATACGACCCGGCGCTGAAGTTGGTAAGACAAGACCGACTGCCTATGAAGGCTACTTAAGAACACGGGGGCGAGCAGAGTGCTAGCGCTGTCCGGAATGCCTGTTAACTACTGATACCTTGCACTGTGCCCAACCTCCATACCTCCGAACCTTCCTAGGAGGAGAACATAACCCAAGCGCGAGCTATAAGCACCAAGAACTCTTTTGCTATCGTGTCGCTGCTCTTGTTTGCAGGCTGTGAAAGGGGCAATGCACAAGCTGATGTTGCAGCTCATAACGGAGCTGCGGCGATTGGGGGCTGTGGTGGTCTACGCAGACCATAGCTCCCTCATTTTGAGCACTGGAAAGCGCAATCTCACGGCAGCTGTTGGGTAAGCATGGCTGCTGTTTTTGCACCTGCCGTGTGCGGTGACTCCTGTCAAGAATATGGCTTGGGCACCTTCCCAACTCAGTCATGCCTCCCCTGTCGGTAGCACAATGCTTGTGGAATGCATCTAAGCCTCCAGCTGTGTTGGAGGTGCCACCAACCCTAGCAACCACATCGCCAGTTAATAATCTGCTTTGAACAAGTCCTGGCAGGTACATTGACTATATCTTGGAGACAGTGGCCAAGCGGGAGTTGTTCCAGTGGCTCTCGCTCACGCCTATCAAATTCTGGCACGCGTTGCTCTTCCGGGACAGGCGAGTTGTTCTCATTGCTTCAGTTGGTCATCCCTTAATTTCACATGATCACACCGGCAGGGTTACAGTGCAGTGCTGGACCAAACCCAGCCTTATGCGGAGAGATGTGTATCGTGCATAGCCATTCTGCTTGCATCATGGCGGCACGCAGCGGGGCTACAAGGAGTGCATGTCTACCCTTGCAGGTATAACTACCTTGGGCTGCTTGCCAGCGTGCCTCATGAGCTGGTTGCATCGCTTGAGCAGAAGCCAGGAGCTCTGACCCAGGTGAGTTTTTGGGGATCCCACACCTGCTCCTGAAGCTTTGGCGAACGACCACACATGACAAGTGTTCCACGATTGAATCCTCGGTTTGACAATCAGGCCTTTGCCGCTCTTAGTGAAAGGCTGTGGTGTCTCAAGTTTGCTATTTAGGCTTGCGGGAAGTTGTAGGATGTTCGTGCTGCACCATCTCAGGTGCAGCCCATTGAGGGCAAGTTGGCAAGGCCCAAACGTGGCGTGCAACGTTGCAGGATGCGGATGTCATTGCCGCCCATGCCGCTGAGCTGGAGCTGACGCAGGATTATCTTGACCAGCCCCGCTTCGATTTTGTCTTCAACATGAAGGTGGGTGCGGGAGGCACGCTCGACTGTGCCGTGCTCATGCTGTTGCAGGATGGAACATGCCAACAGGTAGCCCAGGAGTACTAGATAGGTCGATATCCAGGCCATGGACCGAATTTTAAATTCAAGGAGCGGGCCATCCGTGGATGTGTCGCCTGGCTATGTCGCTTATGACTCATGAGCCACTCTAGCATTCTTTGTGCAGGATTACCTTCCCCCAACGTTGCACTCTAACCTACTAGCAGCGGTGACCGAGTTTCTCTGGTTGCCTTGGAAAGAGGCCATGCAACACACAGTGGAGGGCGCGACGCAAGGCGGCTCACAGGTTGGTAGGCTTGCCGGAAGGCAGTTGCGGGCGGGCAAGGTGAACATGGTGCGATCATAACTCCAACGATATCTAGCAACCTTATATATGGACATGTAGGTTTGCATCCAGGTGGTTAGCATAACCCACATGGCAAGATACCCTGCAGGCGGTGCGGGATGCTCAGGAGTCGGCCGAAGCACAAACGAGCTGGCTGAAGGGGGCGCTTAGTGGTTACTTTGCCAAGAAGCTGCTGCACCAGGTAGACGACTGAAGCACATTGCATGCAGTCGCCCTAATTGGCATCGGGCTCCTTGCTTTCAGACTGCCTTTGTGCCACATTTCTGAGTATAGCAAGGTATTTGCCACTACTCCATTCCCTTTTTTACTTTGTACAGGTCAAGCACATGTTCACACACCTGGGCAGCCATGACGGCAACCCCAACCACTCCTTTCCACAGCTTGCCGGCTCCCACCTTTTAGAGGTAGGCTTACCTTCACTATGGCTCCGCCACCTTGAAACAGCAGGTCAAGGTCGCTCAAGAGAATGCAATGTACCTGACTTTGCAGATATAACCAGGAAGACTCATCCCACCTTGGCTCACGCACTACCTCTCCCTGGTGCATTACGCAGGCAGAGCTCGGCTCACCAGCACTAGCCTTTGTCAAGACATTGTGCCACCTCTTGGCTTTGGACTCCGTTGTGTTGGACGAAGTGCTAGTGCTACGCCGGCAGCTCCTCCGCCTCATTCACTGCAAAGAGTTCAGCCAGGAGAGCGAGTTCAAGGTGAGAGTCCTTTTGCACTATGGCTTCTATAAGGCTTCAAGTTTCCAAAGATAGCCTGACAAGTTGCCTACTAAAAAGCTCTCGCCCAAGAGCGTTTGTCATATACCACTACCTCATTTCCCGATTCTTTCGTCAAATTTGGCACCTTGTGCATGGCTTGCCTGTAGGAGCCTTGTGCAACCCTTGTGCTACCAGATGTCATTTGCACGTATTGCCAAGACTGCAAGGACCTGGACTTGTGCCGTGATCCTCAGGTGAGGAGGTTGCTACCCGAGGTCCTTGCATGCAACTTGGTACTGAGTGTTTTAGTGTTGGTTTTTGGACACTTGTGATGTCGACAAAACATCCTTTGCATCTGTGACCACAAACCGCATTGTGCAGGAAATGGAGGGTTGCAACTGGTTACAAGGTTGCAATTGTAACATTGCTTTCTGGCTTATGTGACTTGCAGATCCAAAAACATGACTGGCGTTGTATAACGTGCGGTGCTGAGCGGGACATGGGAGTCATAGAGGCACAGCTCGTAGCATTGCTTCAGCGGGTGAGTCTATAGGCAAGATAAAGCCTCCTTGCCAGAACGCTCAGCGTTGCTTGAGCACGTTACTAATGCTTGATTGGGTTTCTACAGCTCCAGATTACAAAACATTTCAAGGATATGCGGCTTCCAAGGGCGCCTAGTCATTAAGAGTTGCATCGCACTGTGCTTCTGCCTTGCATCGTTGTCATACCTACTCTTGCAGACTGGACAATCAGACTGTCTTGCGAATGTTGCAGGTCGACACTGGCTACCAGCTTCAAGACCTTCCTTGTTGCAAATGCGGCACGGTTGCCAAGAACCACTTGCAGCGACAGTGTGACATGTGCGGGGCGGCCCTTAGCTT
>BBXU01001801.1:0-27555 GCA_001598975.1 Parachlorella kessleri
ACCCCTTGTCACTTGCAATATGTGGCACTCTACGCGCCTTACTCCCTGGCCCAACCAAGGACCTTATCAAGTGCAGACTGTGGTGAGACATGGCATTCTTGGTACAACCAGAAACCGCATGCTCTGATAAGATGTGCAGTTACTTCCACAACTGTGCTGGCAAAGGAGATGCCCCCTACAAGCAGCTCTGCGCTGCAGGTGACGTAACTATCAAGTTGTAAGCACACCACTACCTGTCCTATCTGCAATAGCATGCCCCCTCGCTTCAGTTCGCTTGGTTCAGGAGTGGCTACTTGTCTGCCAGCGGGTTGCCAGGGCGGTTCAAGGACCTGAAGCAGCCTCCCTATATCACCCGCCGCCGTGGGAGCCAGCCTTTGCAGGGCTGTGGTTTGACCAAGTTAAGAAGATCTGCAACTACCATGACGATGTTGCCGCGTGCTGCAACCCAACCTGCAAGTTCAGCATCAACAGGCCCGTCCCCAGGAATGTCCCCGTGCCAGGGAGCCCCAGCGAGTATTACGTGTGGTAAGTCCTGCTCTTACTTAACAGCTTTCATTGGCAGCCTTGGGCCCTTGCGGCCTAACCGTCAGCTGCCAACACGGCTGTTGGAGGGCAAATTGTGGGGCAGGGGGTGTGCCACCTTGCAGGGGTGTGTGTTCGTCCCGGGGGTGTCATGCCTGCCCTTGCAGCGAGCCTGCCCTTGAGCTCCTTTTCTGTTCAAGTGCTGCCATGCTGCCACTGCGCCTGGGAACTTCTAACCATTGAACGGTTTGCCCACCTGTTGTGCTCCGCAGCGCGACCAAGTGCGCGAAGCCAGTGAAAAAGTCCTGCCCGCCAAGTGCGTGGTAGGGGGTGTTGCATGACACTTGGGGTACTGGGCATGATGTCGGGGCGGGCAAGGTGGTGGGTGGTGCCCTGATACTGGGACACCTGGCACGGTTCCAGCAATAGTACACAAACGCACACAACCCTCTCTTATGCATCAGGTGGCATTCCTTACATGCTCTGGTAGAGCACCAGCTGCTGTGCTAAGTTGGGGATTGGGACTGCTCTAATAGCATGCCAGCTGTCCGGTGCTGCAGACCAGGTCTTCAACCCCAGCAAAGGCATATGCTCCAGCCCAGGACGCAAGTTCGTGTGAGAGAGCGCCCGGGGGTCGCCTCCACCCAACATCACCAGAGGTGTGTGTCATCTGCTTGATCGCACCAGGTCCTGCACTTGTGGTGCAGGCTCATACTCACCCTGGCTGCATATCATCTGCTCCATCCATTCCAACAGGGGTTTGGTATCTTGGTGGGCTGGCAAGCAGTGTCGACGGACCCGGAGATGTTCAAGGCTGGGTGGAACATCTGCTCTTCGAGCAGATCTGTGTCTGCTGCTAGACGGGAGGATCCCATATGGTGCTGTGTGTGCTTGCCTGCAGGCAGGCTTTGTGGCGATGCTTCGATGCCGGCCCAATTGAGCACCAGACTGACGCTGGCAAGAAAGCAGACGTGCTTGGGCTTCTCCCTGTGGGTTGGCCCTCTTTCATGCTTGCAAGAGGGGCGCTGAATGCCAAGGTGAAAAGGCTGCAGACCTGTACATATGCATCCCATGTTTAATCTCAAGCCTTGGCGAAGATTTTATCTGGTTTCACATGCCACGCCCCAGCCAGCTTAAGCAAGGACAACAGTTTGGCAAAGGCCCTATGCTCGTGGTGCTGCTCCCGGTACATGTGCATGCACATCAGCCATTTTTGATTCATGTGCTTGCCTTGAGGGTTGCCAATGCTTTGTGGTGTGTCGCTTGTTCAAGTACCCCTGCACCTTGGTACGCTTAGTACTTGTATAGTGTATATACTGCATGCCATTGTCTTTCTGTATGTTGCTGCACGCTTGAGGAGACTTCTGGCAGGCAAGGTCTATGTCTCCCATACCCACTGGGCATATGCCTAGGCGGAGAAGAACATCTGGGCGGCTAGGAGGCCCCCCGCAGTTTGCAGCAACATGTTAACTGAATGCCCAGGGTAGGCACCAGCACCAACCAGGGTTACCTGACACAGACTCCCGCGCAATCAGCTGACCCGGCTCCAGTAACCCCCCACTCTCCATACTGGCCAAGCAAGCACCTTGCTGCTACTTCACTATCCCTACAATGTACTAGGGCATATTTCATCGTCGTTTTATCCCTTCCTCTTGCCTTTGGCTGTCCCGGTTATGTCTCCCTTGGTTGCATGCTCACCAGCTGTAAGTCACGGCTGGCTCCACGGCTGCTGCCTTCCCAGCTCGACTGCTTCCCTACTTCACTTCGTCCTGCATTATCCACCCAAGCCATCCCGTGCATCAGATGCCTCCGCGGGGACCTGCAGCTGCCTTCCCCTGCTTGGACATGCGAGCATGGCCCGCCTGCGCCAGCAGGGCCCCCAGCATGGCCCGCCAGCTCCATAGCTATGTCTGCTCCACTGAGGCTCTCTAAGCTGTGCTTCGGGTGCTACAGCCCTAGTAGGCCTTCCCTCGTTCAAGCTCTCTCAACACTCAGTTGTTCTTCCTACTCAGCGGACTGCCACAGCGGCAGTCCACCGGAGCTCTCCTGGGCTTGTAACCCATGTCAGGCAGCACTGCAGTTGTTCATTCTCATCACCTCAGGAGTGGTGCTGCCGCTGCTGGCCTTGTTGCCACCTCGCTTGCACCTGCTCTGGCACTAATCCTGCTGCTCTGCGTCTTGCTGCCTTCTTATTCGCCACTCGGCAGCTGCTCTTTCCCTGTTGAAGCTGCCTTGCAGCACCCCAATGCGCAGGAAGCTACCCTAAAGGCCCTGGCGTGGAAGCTGCCATCTAGGTCTTTTCTGTGCCCCGCTGCTTGCCCTTGGAATTGCTGTCGCCATTGCCACTGCCATGACATCCACCCTTTCTCTTCCTCCATGCCAAGCACGCTCTTCTGTTGCCAGGTTCTTCAAGTAGGCATGTAGAAAGGGCGGCGCGCCCTGTCCGCCACCGCCAGTATGCCGCACAGAGTCAGCTGCAGTAGCTGCAGCAGCTCGGCGTTGTTAAGAACAAAACAAAAAAACCCTCTGCCTGTAGCATGTTACTGAAGCTGGCCACAGGGCCCTGGTCCCCTAAGGAGCGGCTGCCGCACGTCAGGGCAGGGTAGCTGTGGTCTCACCTCCGGCTTGGCCAGGCGTGAGCCTGCTATCCAAGGAGCTTGCAAGATGATGGCACGGCCACATACCAGCTAGGGCTTACAGACCCACTTGAGGCCCCCCCCCTTCTCGCACACTCAACTTGACTGGGCGCAACAGTGACTGGGCGCCACGACCAGTCTGCACCATGGATGATCAGTCTGCGCCATAATTGGTCTGCGGTCCACCCTCAAAACATAATAGCAACTGCAGTCATACTGTAGTAATAGCAAATGATCTGGCACGATATTGTTCGGGCTGCGAAGTGCAGTGCAGCCTACCGCCTGTGCTCTGTCTGCTTCGATTTCAACCATGGCAGGCATAACAGAGCGATCCTGACCACTGTTCTTGCTTAGCACTGCATTGTCTGGACCCAAGGATGCTATTCCTTTGGCAGCGGACAGTTTCATGGAATGTTTTTCAGACGTCAGAACAAAATTAGTCCTATTTTATCGACAGTGGGCTGCAGCGCCACCTCAACTTTGCAGTGAAGCAAAGTGTCCTGTGGGTAGCTAGCCTGTACTTCTGGTGCATCAATCAACTCATCACTCTTGAAAGGCAAAGCATGCATGCATGCACGGTGTGAAGAGTTGATCAATCAACCAACCTGTTGATTGATCAAAGTTGAGTTCTTTTTACACCGTGTATGCACGCTTGCTACAGCACACATTTGTGTACGTCTACCTTACTATTCTACTTGTAAGTACGTAAACGTAACCAAAGTATGGTAGACCTACACATCTGTGTGCACGCAACTGTAGGTTCTTTGACCAAAACAGCGCTGTGAAGAACTCCAAATAGGTAAGTTTCTCGCCGGTTGGATCGCTTCCAGCACCCTCTGCGGGCCCTTTTGCAGATGGAATGCACGTGACAGGCAGCCCTGCACGTGACAGGAAGCCCCTGGGTCAGCACAGTGCTGAGCACTCAGGAAACTGCCAAAGAGCTCTGTACAGAGCTCTACATAGAGTCCAGCTGGCACCTGCCAGCTCTGCGTTAGTTAGTAGGTCTGCAAAGTTTGAAAGGTGGCAACTTGTAAGCTGCAGCACGAAGGCAATAAACAACTGTGTACGCCCAGAAGTCGCTTCTTGGCTGCCAGCGTGGTGGATGAGACATGTTGTACCGACGGGCCGGCCTGACAGAGCGAGGGAAGGACACCGCAGGGAAGCACGATAAGAATCGTGCACGCGGCTAGAAAAGGGCACGCGCGTTTGTACGGAAGTCGCTGCACAAACCCTAGTCGTCAAACCCTACTGAACTTGGGCAGATATAAAGCCAAGCACGCCCTCGCTAATCGTGTCCTTACAGACGACAGCTAGGCTCAATTAGAAGCTCCCGGCAGACTGAAGGTGGGCACACGTGGGTGCCATCATCAAGTCATTAAGCCAGTCAGATAGCTAGCCTCCAGCCAAACCTAGCCCTGGCTCACTTGTATGACGATCCTGCCAATACCCCAACCTCCCTTGCCCCCTTTGCTCACGGTCGCTGTGCAAGAAAAACTGGTTTTTGGCCTCCGACCCTGCAGATGGACGCGAAACCCTGGGTCCTGCTGGCCTGTTTGGGGTTGGCTACAAGCGCTCACGCTCTGTTGACTGTTCAAGCAGCCTACGTGGTAAGCATACTTTGAACTAGCCGGCCAGGGTTTGCCTGTTCGACACTTGTGCCCCTGTGTCGCCAACCCAGGTTTACTACTGGTTTCCCTAGCTAGGGCTTGCTATGTGCGACCTCTTGTACGCGGCTGTGCTCGGCAGGGTCGCTCCTGCAAGCCAGTTTGTCAGCTCGGGACTGGCGGTGTGTGTGTGTGTACTGTAAGTACGTCTGGGAGGAGGATTTGCAAGTAGGCTGTAAACCCATCTTTCTGGCAAGGAGGCGCTGGCACCTGCAAACCCATATTGCCGTTGGCTTCAATATTGAGTACTGAACAAATTTGCTCCTTTCACTGTGCTTACGGGCTATCCTGCAGACGTCCTGTACCCATCCCATATGGCCGCAGGACGCCATATGGGACGTCATGCAGGCCGCATGACGTCCTGCACACCCTAGGGGCAGGCTGTGGCCAGGACACCTCCCTGAGTCTCTGTGAGCCTTGGCGCAGGGTCCCTGGGCTTCTCGAGTTGATATGCAAAGGCTACAAGCCTATAGACTAGCTAGCGATTGCACTGCAACAGATACAGGCCATGTTGACAAGCGCAGCCAACCGTTAGACAGCTCCAAACTCACTGCACTGGATGGGTTTGAGCAATGCATTGCACCGCCCTTGGAAATCAAAGTCACTTGTCAACAAGCGTATCTAAAAAGGTCTGTAGCACCCTCTTTGTCTCAACGGGCCCTAAGTCGGCTGCTGCTGCCTTTAGTCCGGTCATAAGATCTGCCTCTCTACGCCTCTTGCTGGTTGCTGTTGCGGCAGCTACCCGGCTGGCAACTGTCAGCACACCTGCTGCCGTGGTTGCAGGTTCCTCCGTAAGCGCGGCAGAAAGCTCCCCCGCGCCTACGTCCAGCATCTGTGCTGCTGCCAGCTGGAACATGGCTGGCTCACGACCACAAGCCATTGTGAACAGCTTCTTCAAGTCTACTAACACCACAGACTCGGTTGTCTGGCCTATGGGAATCCTAAAGTTGCCTTTAAAGAAGGGTGTGCGACTGGCCATATGACGATGTTTGTACATCACATACATGCTCCTTGCATCTTCTAGAGCCCCTGGGACTGCTGTAACGTGCTGTTCATGTAGTGGGCCTGTTGATCTCGCGGCTGTCATGCGTCTTGCAAGGGTCCCACAGATGTCCCATAACCATCCCATAAGTGTCACATAAGTGTCACATATTTGTCACGTATCCGTCCTGCTTGCATCCTGCTCGCGTCCTGCTTGCATCCTGCATGCAGGATGCCCTGTGGGACAATGTTGCATGACATTTGCAGGATGTCTGCAGGATAGCCCGTAAGCACAGTGTTTAATGGTATGTGTGGCGCGTTTGTCATTGTTGCAGTGCCCGGGTCCAGGTAATTATAAAGCAGGTCAATGCTCCCAGACCTGGTACCAGTGTGGCTACAGTGGGGAGGTTCCAACACCACAGCAATGTCCCAAGGGTAAGTTTATGAGAGTCTCTGGGTGGCTTGGGGGAAAGAGTAGGGGCATGTGTTGCCTGCTACTGGCACTTGCAACAATTGTAGGAGTTTTAGGTGCCCCAAGAGCCCGCATTCCTCGCCATATTGCTGACAGCCGAGTGTACCAGAAGCCCCTGATATCAGCCCCAGTGCTCTCAATCATGCTCTCTCGTGCTGCTATAGCTAGTGGCCCAGGGAGGCTAGGTCGGTCCTCTCCCTATGTGGATCACACCTGCTGTCGCTGTGCTGCCTCGCTCTCACCCGCCTCTCAGGGACATGCCACCCCGTCCGTTGGGTGACTAGAGCCACCCTTCCTTTGTGGACGTGCAGGACTCGTCTTCGATCCATCAGGCGGGTACTGTAATTGGAAGAGCCAGGTCACAACTTGCAGCCCGTCCACCACGGTAAGTGGCCTCAAGGAGTCCTGGCTCAATGGCAAGGGTTTCCCTTGGTGAAGCTCCACACATTCTGCGCCTCATCACGCGTGGCTGTGCAGAGACAGTGCAGTCACTGCCCGCACAGGCAGTGCCCGCACGGTGTTTTTGGCGTTGCTCACTTTCAGCAGGCTGTCACTGCAGTGAACCGGGCGCCAAGCGTGCTCTAGTCTCCCAGCCTGCAGGCATGAGCTGTATGGTGCACCATACAGTGCAGTGCACATGCAGTGCACGTGCAGTGCATCGTTTATGTGCATGCTCCATATAAGCTGCCCCGCCGACTGTCAAGTTGCTAACCTCCTCACGTTCATCAAATCCCTGCAGTGCCCGGGCAAGGATCTCTATCCTGTCAAAGAAGGGGCATGTTCCCAGTGAGTACCAGACTTGCTTAAACCTTGCCCTAGAAGCGCTGTGCCTGAAGTAAACACCTCTCTGGCATTCGCAATCCTGCCTAAAAACGGAAGACTTACGCCAGACACGCTAGTGTAGATGTTAAAAGACTTGCTTGCGCTGCACAAGCTTGCAATACCGTCAAGCAGCGCAAGAGGGTGATGCTGTTCCCAGCGCAGGTATTACAACAACTGTTGGCAAGCTGGGGACGCTCCTTACCAGCAGGCCTGCTCTGGAGGTACCCCGCATGGTGCTTTGTGCGCTAGATTGCAGTAGTTGTTATGTGACCTGCTGCGCGTGTGTTCTCAACAAATTATGCTGTTTGACTACGGCCTGAGCATCGTAGCATCGTTGGTCAGCTTATAAGCACGAGTTGGTCATGCGTGCCCTTTGCAGATACGTACTTCAAGCCAGTCGACTCGCAAAGCCCGGCGAATTGTGAGAGCTTCGAGAAAGTGACAGCTTGCCACGGCTGCGACTCAACCTGCAAGCCCAAAGCCGGGAAGAGCTTCCCCAGGAAGATTGGTGTGAAAGGAAAGACCAGCCAGTATGATTACTGGTGAGTGGTTTCAACTTCTTACCAGTCCTGGCGCAATATCAAAAGTATACATACATGCTCTATGAGCCTATCGCGTTTGCAGTGCAATGTCGATGGAGACATAGCATGGGCCCGGGAGCAGGCATGCAGCTGCTTTAACGAGCAGCACAACTTGCACTGACTGGCTGCTAGTTGGGACTTGCCTATTGCCAATACTGCCCCTCCCTGTGCTATTTACTGTGCAGTTCGGCTCCCTGTGTCTCGCCCAAGAGGCAGACTTGCCCTTCAGGTGGGTCGTGCCTAGTCAAGGGTTGGCATGGGAGGGCACTGGGAGGAGAATGGAGGCAGAAACCTGTAGCCCCTGCTAGCTAGGTTCAGCTAGCTAGCAGGGGCTGCAGGTTTCTATGCTAGCTAGGTCCAGCTAGCCATCTTGCCAGCCAGTCTTTATTATGATTCGCCCTGGGCAAGGCTGTTGGGAAATTGTGGTGACCTGGGCGGTACCTGGGCATCATACATGGCCAGGCAACAGCCTGGCGATGTAGTAGCCATGCATGCTCCCTTCCACGTTTTCAGCAGAGGTTTCCTTGTAGCGCAGGCCAAGTTTTCAGCGGAAAGAAGGAGATCTGCCACCCGGTTGGGCAGCCAGTGCGCAAACTGAAGTAGACCTAGGCCTGGCAGCTCCAGGTGCCTCCATCAGAACCCCAGGTATATACCCCATATATGGCAGTTCAGGGGGGGATCATGATAGGCCTACAGGGCGTTGGTAGGGCTGTGAGGAGGATGTCATTTGCCTGCCCTGCAGCCCAGATTTCCCTGACAAGTGTTGCGGGGCTGCCCCGGGCTGTGCTTATCCCGCACCAAGGCAGTCTGGGCACCAATCTGTGGGCTGTCCAAAGCTTGGAGCCCGGCTCGCATTACCGACTGCATTGCGCAATGCCGCGCTACAGGAGCTTTTGTGGTCCTCCTATAGAGGAAGATCTACCGATCAAGCAGTCAAGCACTTCTCTTCCTTACCGCTGGCTGAGGTTTGAACTGCTCAGCATGTCGCCAACTGGCAGCTCACATGTGTGTGAGCCGGCATAATGCCTTGGGGAGCATCACTGGCCATTTTCCCACACGCGCTGTACCTCCCTTTGAATTCCCTTCAATTTGTGGCAGCGGCTCTTGTTTTTACAGCCCGCTACTGGGCAAAAAGTCCCTGCCCAGCACACATTGCTGCCTGTCATCCTGTTGCTAGGTACGACTGCAGAACTTACTTACGTTCAAGTTTCTATACATCCCTCAAGGGGAAGAGCTCTTTGAGCAGCTGTACAGCCCACCCTTTATGACAAGGACATGATGGTGAAGGAAAATGCACACACTGACCAGATATAACAAGCAAGCACATGTCAAATATCGAGCATGAATGCACAAAGCCAGGTCCGTACGGTCAGCTCAGTCCTGAATTCAAAAACTCTTTGAAGCCACCTCTGCTTGCATTGCCTGGCACCGTCAATAACCACCTGTGAGTCACTCCCACAAACATGTTCACACGGTCTGATGTAGCCCCGCTTGCACTTGCCTACTAGCTACAAGTGTAGTACACATACCTTGCCTACGCCGTGACAGCCAAGAGAGCTCGCTCTAGCCTGCAACCCATCCAGACAAGACGCCCGTCACTCTCACCTAGCTCAACATCCACCCTTGGAAATGTTGAACATGGCGGCAGGCTGCTATCTGCTACCACCGCCCCCTACCAGGCTGTCCTTTCTCCTCTTTACCATTTTCACATTTGGTTTGTCAACTACGTGGCTGCTAGCTGCTGGGTGGTTAGCAGCTGAGGTAGGCTGGGCAGCTGCTTTTGCCCCTAACAGATTCCCTTTCTTCTTCTTTTTCTTCCGTTTCCCCTCTTCCGGATTGGACATGCCACCTTCTGCACCGTCCGTCTCCCCCTTCGTCCTAGCACCAGCCTCTACTCCATTCCCTGCCGCCACTGCTGCATCGATACTGGCGCCTGCCGGCTCGACTGCTGGCAGCGCCCCAGGCTCTCCCCGCTGCGCCGTCACTGCCCCACCACTGGTGCCCTTGGCGCGGCCCTCCTCATCCGAGCCGTCCACAGCAACAATGTGCGCCTTGGCCTTCAGGGCAGCGGCCGCGGCGGCACGCTGCAGCGTCGCTGGCTCCACAGCCACTGCCAGGCAGCGCTGGTGCGCCTCGTCCTCGCCTGAGGAGCTGCTGGCTTCACTGCCCACATTGCTGTCGCTGCTCCTAGCGCCCCTGCTGGCGCCCTTACCATAACTTGCAGCCTCCTTCCTGGCTCCACCTTTTGCCTTCTTTCTCCAGGCCCGAGCGGCAGCTGACCCAGATGCCGCTGCTGCCGGCCGGCTACCGCCTTGCAGCAGGAGTGGTGCGCCCCGCGGCACCCGCTTGAAGAGTCTGACACCTTGGGTGCTGCTGCCATCCTCGGCCTCCTCCAGGGGCCCTCCCAACAGGGCCCCATGCTGTTGCTGCTGGCCAGGTCCCTGCAGGCTGCCCTCTTCCAGAGCCCTACTAAGGCGCTGCTGCAGTGCCTCAGCCACCTGCAACACTCAACAGCAGGTTGTCCGTGCACAAGCTGTGAGTGACGATGGTCCTCACTCACAGGCACAGGCAGCTTCTGCTCCCTGCACACACCTGCTCCACCACGCGCGGCTTGCCAATTACCAGGTTGCAAAGCCCTCTGGGCGACGCACCTTGAGTTGCACGCTGTCAAGCACCAGGGGCTCATCCCCGTTCTCAGCATCACTGCCGGTGGCCGCCCCTAGTACACCTCCACCACCCCGTTGGCGCTGCACCGCTCTCGCATGCTTCTTCTTGTTGGCCTACATCAACCCTCCAAGCGAGTCTCGCGACAGGCAGTGTGTTGGGCAGCATGGTAAAACATTCGCATGCGTTTACTCCTGCACCTCGGCGCTCTTCGCTGCTTGTTTCTGTAAGGTTTCGCTTGTTACTGCGACCGCCGCAAACTGCGCAATGTCGTCCTCAGAGCTGCTGTCATCGGCCTTGCGTTTCGGCGTTGGCATTTTCCCTAAAGTCACACATTTTTGTTTCAACCGTTCAGTTTGTCTTTGCATACTTTTGCCGCGCGCCCAATTTGTCAAGGCTGAGTCATGGCGCCCAGTGGAGAGCAAGGGTCGGAGCACATGCTGCTTCGCCATTCAAGTGGGAAATGCATGTGACAGGAAGGGGTCCGGCAGCAGTTTGGCGGGTGCCAGCTGTGTCAATAAGCAGGCAGAGACCGGAAGGGGGGAACAAGCTTTCACCATTTGCACCACTTCCCTACTGTCACACCCTGCCATGTCAAAGCCTACGTGCTAGCAAGTTGTCAGACCAACTAGGGTGCTGTTCAATATCGCTCTTGCTGCGCTTGGTCCTTTTAAGTGGCCTGCTGCTGCCCCATGATACGTCGCCACCCTCAGCGCTGGCTGCCCCCCATGACGCTGCTGCCGCCGGTACTTGGAGGGCTTTCTGCGTTGAGCTGCGCACCGGGAGGCTGCCATACTTTGCTGCATGGCTGTGCGAACCTGGGGTATCCGTGTCAGCAGCCAACTGCGGCAGAACAGGCAGGGCATGGCCTTGCTTTGTATAGTGTTGAACCCAGGCCCATTCCTCCTGTTTAGTGTGGGCCTGCCGTTGAATGAAGCCCTAGGATGTTCATCCGTCTGGCTGACAGCGCGGTGCATGAATCACTTCTGGCACATCCCATGTCCAATACAAATCCAAATAGGAGTGCGGTGGCCAAGCATATACATGGAGGCACTTGCCAACATCATGAACCCCTCACTGACCCCAACATGCCATGTATTCCCATCCTTGTGTGTTCAACCAGCCCAAAGCACAAGCAGGTCGTGCATTAAAGCCTCACTGCACAAGACAGCCTCACCCTCGATCTCTGCCCAGCACAGGGTCTGCGGATCCCTAGGAAGCGTTACATGGGCATGAGGTCACTGCATGTCAACATCATAAAAAAATAAACTGGCGCAGCTCAGCCTACCTTGTGCTCCATCTCTAGCAGCAGCTGCGGCAGGCCCGCTCCCTTAGTCACCGAGGTCATCACCGCGGCAGGCAGCCCTCCCATGTCGCCGCTCCCTCTCCCACTAGATGACAGCCTCCCCCATGAGGCTCCCGAAGCTTGCAGGACCACCTCTCGCATCAGCTCTGCCGCTTCGTACGCATCCAGCTCCGGCTTGGCTGGCTGCCGCAACTTGCGCCCCGTGCGGCTGCTGCGCTTGCCGCCTGCCCTAGCCTGGGCTTCAGCCGCTGCATGGGCGTCCAAGAGCTGTCGGATGAAGCCTAGGTGTGGCAATGCGCTACCACTTCTGCTGTCAGCCCCAGCTTCACTGCTGCTGTCACTACTGCCTGCCGGTGGTTGCTCCTGGTGGTGCTGGGTAGCCTCAGCTGCTGCGGCGGCATCGTCACTCGATGCGCAAGCCCCCTCTGCCGCGACAGCCTTGGCTTGTGTACGGGAGGGGTCCGCTACCTGAGAGGGCACTGGCTCTCTAGTTACAGCACTGCTGCTGGTGCCGCTGCTACTCTTGCTGGTAGCCGCATCCTGCTTGCCACAGCTGCTGCTGCTGCTGTCACCGCTGTAGCTGCTGCCATGATTATAATCAGATGCACTGCTGTCAACCAGCAAGTCCATCTTGTTCCACACCTCAATCACCGAGTGCTCCAGCCTGTCCCCATCAATATTAAGCTCCCTTAGAACCTGCAGTTGGGCATCCAACCCCTGTCGCATCGTGCGCGGCTGGACCTTCAGACATACATGTATGACATATGCGGCCAGGCATGCTGCTGTAAGTGACTTCACTCCCTGCTCACGTCTCCACTCGCACATGCAGTACCTGCGCCCCACCCCAACATTTGTTCTAGGTACACAGCATGTACATCTATAACCAACAGATATCATGCAGGCCCAAGAGACCTGCAAGGTCGCCTGCTTGCCTGCAGCACCGCTTCCCGCTGCTGCGCCACCTGGGGTGAGGAGGCGTCCAGGACGTGCAGCAGCAGGTCTGCCTCACACACCTCCTCCAGTGTAGCCTGCAGAGCATCATGAAAAAGATAATAATATGAATTTTAACTGGAAATAAGTAAAGGTCTCAAGGGCACAGCCATAGCCGTGCCTTGATCAGTGCTTCCTTAGCCCAGTTGGAGAGAGCAGCAGCCTTCCAAGCTGACGGTCGGTGCACCCACCGGGGCAGCCAGCTCTGACACAGAGCGATCATGTGACAGCCCTCACACGCAGGGCTGCTGTATTGGGGGTTGGAGGAGGCGAGGTTGCCGCCCTCCATCACCCAGGGAGAAACTTCAGAGGCAAGCCAGCCAGGAACCTAGTGCATTCCTGATTGCCACCTGCGCTCTGCTGAACAGATGCGCCCTCACAGGGTCAATGCCAGTTTCGAGCAGTTCATCTACCTGCCATGCCTTGCGTCCTTGTATTATAGCAAAGCAAAATGCCAGCGGACAAGGAACCAGCCGGCTGTAAACCCCTCTCTATTCAGTGCGCCCCACGCACACGTGTGCCTTTTTCCAACAGGCCCACCTGCCACCAAGCATGCCATAGCAGTCAGACTCACCCTGAAGGCATCCATCAGCTGATGGGGCAAGTCAGAGATGAAGCCCACAGTGTCACTCAGTATGGCTTCCTTCCCAGATGGCAGCAGCACCCGGCGCAGAGTGGGGTCAAGGGTGGCAAACAGCCTGCCGAGGATGCAACAAGTGCAACCAAGTGATGACCTCCCATCAGACCTAGGGCACCAGCATGGCAATGGGGAACCGACGTTGCAGACAGCCTGACAGGCGCCTTCGTGCACGGCAGCCGAAACAGCTGTTACGTGTTGGCAGGGCGCCCTCCTCCAAAATGACGATGCTGCTTGCATTGAAGGGCAGGGCGGCCATTCACACACCAGCACTGTCTCAGCTGTCCCAAGTACCAACCCTGGCTTGCCTGTCCTCCACACCCACGTCTGCCTTGCTGAGTGCGTTGACAAGCGAGGACTTGCCGGCGTTGGTGTACCCCACCACCGCCACCACTGCCTTGCCGGAGCGCCGCCGAGCCGCCCGCTGTACCGCACGCGTGCGGCGCACCTGTGACAGGGAGGGGACCGGTTGAAAGCCTCCTACCACGCCACATACCCATAGCAGAGCCCCCAGCTACCGAAACTGCAACCAGCAGTCAATGCAAATACCATCACCCCAAGTGCTACCGTTATGCGCCAAGAATGTCCCACCAACCAGCCACCCCCGCTCCCCCGCAACGAACCTCCTCCAGCCACCGCAGCAGGCGCCGGCGCCTGTCCGCCACCCGCCGGCGCTGCAGCTCGATCTCCGACTCGCCGCCCCCCATGCCGGCACCCAGGCCCCCCGACCCGCTGCCGCTCCGGCCACGCTCCCTGCAGCCGTGGGCCCGCAGCAGGAGTTCAATTTTGCGCAGGGCACCATTGAAGGCAGCATGGGCGACCAGGGGGAGTGGCAGGGTTGTGGAACTCCATAGTGCCCTGGGAGGCGCCCGGAGGGCCAAGGGCAAGTGCCCATGCTGGCACCCAGCCCAGCACTGCTGTGGCCGCTGTGGCCACCCCCCTTACATTAGTCAGAGTCCGAAAGCCAGCAGAAGCTCCAGTGTGGACCATGTTATGTAGACAGCAGCAGTAAGCGTCCTCAGTAAGTGGGCAGGGCACCACGCCTGCTGCCCACAACCCACCTGGCGCTGACCACCTCCGTCTCGGCATTCAGCCCAAACCCGCGGCGCTTGCCGGTCCGGGGGTCCACGACTCGCACCAGCCTGGAGGCCTTGTACTCCAGTGACGCCAGCTCTACCTGTATGCACAAAGGGTGCAAACCCTACATGAGGCAGGAAGGCTGACGGGGAGAGAAACGCCTGCCAGAGTCCCCATTGTAGACCTCTTGCTGGGCATACCACCCCCAACAACACTGACCTGCTGAGCCTGCAGTCGCACCTTCCACATAGCGTGGCCCTAGCTGTTGGAGACAGGCCTTACAAACCCTGTCACATACTCTAGTCACCAAACGTGGGCGGCCCCCAGGAGTTGCACCTGCAGCCGAGCCTTCTTGGTGCGTGCGCGCTGCCCGAAGATCTCGATAATGAGCCCCACCCTGTCGAGCACCGGCAGGCCCCAGGCAGCCTCTAGGTTCCGCTGTTGAACGCCCGTCAGGGCCGCGTTCACATACACCCTGCAGTTAGCGACAGAGGAGCACCACAATATGAGGGGGTCAACCCCGGCTGGCACCAGGCTGCCTTCAGGTGCTGGTGTTGCACCAGACAGGAGCGGCTTCGAGCACAAACTACTGTCGTCAGGAAGAAGTGTAAGGCAATTCTTAGGAAGCCTACATTGCTGCTGCTGCCCCGTCATGGCCTCCTTGTCGCACATGGTTCCCACCGTCTGTTCAGCCCCCGCCAGTGAATGCAACTGCAGGGAATTTTCTAAGTTCGCACCTCGGACTTGGGGTGACAGGGCTCTCAAACACAGCAGGGCACAACCATTGGAGATTGACTGACCCCAAAAACTCAACCTCTGCTGAACAGGGCTCAGTCATACAGACCCTGTCAGCTTTGTGATTCGTCGTGGCGTTGGTCATCCAGCCCGCCTCACCGCTTGGCCTGGTGGGATATGGTCTGGTGGTGGATGGAGTGCACCAGGCCCTTGCCAAAGTAGGTGGCGGGGATGGTTGAGAAGCCTTGGCTGTGTCCCACCACCACATGCTGGCAGGGCGATCCTGCAGATCAACTCATGGAGTGTAGCTTAATCAATCAGTCAATTAACGAGTTAACCAAAGGGTCAAAAATCTTGGTCCACTGGTAGGCGGCTGATCTGCTGGGTTGGTAGTGTCCTGGCGTGCACCAGAGAGCAAGGCTGGAGAGATGAGCCACAAGGCCGTGCCCCAGTACACAAGAGCCCTGCCGCTCATGCCGAAACCACTCCCTACCTGTATAGGACTCAGCCAGCCGCAGAGCCTCCTCTAGTTGATATGTTGGCAGGCTTTTGGGGTGAACTACTAGCATGTCGCTGATGACGGTGCTGGCGAAGCCTCTGAGCGAGACAAGCTGAGGGAAGATCGGCCGTTCTAGGTTGAGATTATGTGATACCCTGGTTTGTAGTGCAGCCACACTCCCCAACTGGGCGCACCATGCCTGCGCTTGTCGAGCACCAATGCCAAGACAGCGCGCAGCGCTAGCAAAAATTTTAAACATCAGGACGATGAAGCCGTTTTCAGAAGCGCTCTCCTTCTTCGGTTTGCTTCAGGCGGGTGGGGAGGGCGCAGGCGCTGTGCATTTGGGTGTGTGGCCTCCAGGGTTTATTTTTTCGTTTTAGAGTCTGGCGACGTTTGGCTCCGGCCATGGCACAGAAAGTGACTTTGGAGCCAAACCTTGGCTCCAAGACCCCTAACTTTGGCTCCGGGGGGTTGGCTCCAGGTTCCAGAAATTTGGCTCCTGGCCTGTTGAAGCTGGCCCCGGTGTTGCTCCTTAACCTTGTTGCATGGAAACAAGTGATCAGGGTGGATCTGTTCGCATGAAAACTAGCTGGATCAGCAAAGGGATCACCCACTACACCAGACTTGCCCAGATAGCCTGCAAATTTGCTGTCCTGGCGTCCAGTACTGGCGACATGGCGGCTGAATCTTGCCACCAATTTGGCACCGCGCCTTCGGCGCGCCTGTAAAAAATCGCCAATTTTTAGGCGACGCGCTTACGCTGCCATCGCCTAACAAGCCGCCCAACGCTCATTTTGTCGCCAGAAGTTGGCGAAATCGCAAAAAAAAAACCTGGTGGCCTCTCGCTTCGTAAGCTAATGGCTTTGCAACCCCCGTCAGTCAGTCGCCTCTCGTTGCGGTCCCAGCAAGGATCGGGTGACACCTCTAGCTGCACTGCGGCAAATCTGGAGGCACCGTACATTGGTGGCAGGGTTCGTCTTCCCAAATATACCTCCTATTGCACAGTGACCCACAAAGCTAAGCTTCAACCTGAAGCACACACCACTACAGCTAGCTTCACAACCACTGCTAGCAGCGCTGCTACTCGGTAACATCAACTACGTGGGGACATAGCAACAAAGATGCTGATGAAACACTGTCAATGGCCATGCAGAACATCATAACGAAGGTTAACAGCAGTCCAGAAAGACAAAGCACCGCCAATTGCAAGGCTTCCAGCAGCAATAAACACTACATGACCATATGAAACAAGAGCGCAGCAGCAAAAGCGCTGGCGTGCTATCAGGGGTACATTGCGGGCGTAAGAAGGAGCAGGGGACGTGTAATACAAATAGCAGGACTGCACAGCAAAAGGCATTTGACCACGCAAGGATCACTAACAAACAGCCCCTGGTACCAAACGCAGTTTGCCTCATATGTTGACCCTCTCTAAGCAGGACGTTCAAGGGCATGCAACCTCCAGGAGACGGCCTTCAAGACAACCCCACCACCAAAAGAACTCAAGGAAGTTCCCACTAGCTGCCCCCATCTCCGGCCTCAAAGTTCCCACTTACACAGGCGAGCGACACTACCAAGGCCACAACACAGCTCCTTCGCAAGCCCCTCCAGCGCTCCCCACCGCTTCCATCTCCTCCTGTTCGAACAAGCAACCCAATACACAAAGTTTGCGATCACCTCAAGGTTCCACTGCAGCACATCGCCCGCCCAGGAGGGTCCAATCTTGCTCCCCAAAGTCCGTGCTGGCCCCGCTGACCAGCCAGCCCAACAAGGGGCACCACTCGCTCCCTGCAGACCCCAGCACATCCCAGTGCCGCTCTCACTACGCTACTTGCGGGGAGCCTTCGCCTCATCGTCCAGATCCATGCTGGAGCCGCTCGTCAGCCAGTCCTGGGGCGTGCAATCCCCCGAGGCGTCCACCACGTCCAGCACCTTGAGCTGCTCCTGGGCGGCAAACTCCTGCATGGCCTCCAGGTTCTGCAGCAGCAAAAACAAAAATCTGACTAGTCATGGCACAGCTGGTGCTGGGCGGCGACAGCACAGTTATAGATATAGAGGTTGTGCGGGAGCATGAAAAGAAGGACTCAGGGAGCGTAGTACCGGTTGTACTGGTAGCCGCCAGAACAGATGTGATGATACATGAACACGTGAGGAATGTATGGGCAAGGGCAGGCAGTGCGGGGGGCGAAGAGACATCAGGTGGCTTGTTGGACGGGGCACGACAGCACCCTGCCCCTTCATCGCATGCCAATGACCCACCAAACCAACCTACATGGCCTCGATGCGAGTGACCTTGACCAAGACTGTCGTCGTACAGCATCCCCAGGGAGCTGCCAAGGGCTTTGTGGCGCCGCCCCAACCCCGCCTGCTGTATCTTGCCAACCCCCGCAAAGCACGCACCTGGAAGTCCACATGGATAGAGCCGTCCTGGCAAGCCCGCATCGTCTTGGTGTGTTCAACCTCATCATCACGGATGTTGATAAACACATCATACAGGTTGCTGCAGCACAGGGCAGGGGTGGAGCACAGCAGCTCGGGCAAGCTATTGAGGAAGAGTAAGAAGGCTCGTCGCACGCAACGAGCAGCGAATGCCAATGTTTGCAAGCAGCACCAGGAAACCATACCAAACCTGACCTGGGAAACCCAGGCCCATGCCAGCAACATGGACATGGAAACACTCAACAAGCAGCATCGGACTTAGACTTCATCTGCAGGCTCAACGACAGCTCACTTGCAGGGCGGCCGGCGCGGCTCCTTGCCCTTCCACCCGGTCTGGAACTCGTCAAAGAGGTACAGGTCGCCTGCAGGCCCAAGCAAAAGCCAGGCAATCAGCCATGCCTGGCACTCACAGGGCACCCTGGCTAAACGACACTATTTTCTTGCACCAAGTTCGGCTTCTTCTCCTCTAAATTGCCTGCATCTAGGCATTGCTGGACTTCCTGCAACGGCCCCCAAAGCTCAGCAGCGCCTCAGGCCAGCCCCTGACGTTCTGCTGCCATTGCGGTATGACCAAGGACGCAACGCATGCTCCACCCGACCTGCCCTTGCTTCACCTGACTTGTAGTAGTTGAGCGCCACCAGTGGTGGCGGGATAGCCAGCAGCAGCTCCCGGTTTTGCTCCGCAAACTGTGCGTACGTGTCAGCAGCATGGCCCTGCAGAGTACCAGGAACACCTCTTAACCTTTAAAGCCCTAGTGAACGACACAGTGAGCAAGCCATGCAGCCTGAGGGCACAGGCACCCCCCCCGCTAGCCCAGCCATTCCCCATGCATACCGGCTTCCCAAACAATGCACCACCGTAGGGAAGCCTGTAGCGGGCAAGCGCGCAACACCGTGACGCTCCTTTCACATTCCGCAATAGGAGACGACAGAGCGGGGATGCTATGCCTGTACATGCAACCTCCCAGCGTTGCCAGTCCCGATACTAGTCCCAACATGTTCCATTCCAGGCGTCAGTAGCCTCGCACCTCGATCAACTCCATAAGGCAGTAAGACCACTTGGGTGAGAAGAGGTAAAACACGACCAAGACCTGCGAGTGGGAGAACAAGCCGGCGAATAAGTTTTGCAGTCGGACAGCACCGCCCGCCTTCCTACAGGGTGGTAGGAACCAGTGGCCAAGGTTGCCCAGCAGCATCGTTGCCCCACCACCTGGCTTGCAGCCGACACACGCAGCACGTGCACCACCACCACACCTACGAGGAAGCCTTACGGAAGCCCAGCAAGCCTAACACCCACCCAGTAGTAGAAGACGGCTGCATGCTCCGAGAGGAACCTGTCCACCCAGCGCTGGTCCCCTCCCAGCGCCTCCATGATCTGCAGGTGGTGCAGCTCGTTCCACTCCTCCGCAAAGTGAACCTGCAGGCGGTCGGGCAACAGGGCTTTCTCAGTAAATGCACTCTGTAAATGCACGCTGAAGGTGCCTCAGCCTGCAGTCAGGCATGGGGTAAACAGCATAGAGGTGGACAGCAACACTTGCGTTGCTTCAAATTGGGCGCACCATGTACCAGCAAAATGCAAGGCACTACTAGCCAGGTTGCCTTTGGAGCAGACAGCTAAGCCAAGCCCCTGTCCCGCTGCCGCACCTTGCGCAACTCCGCGCCCGCGCGCCACCAGCCGAGCGACTCGTAAAGGTGGAGCATAGAGATGTAGGCAAAGTAGGGCATGCGAGCCACCGTCTCCAAGAACCAAAAGCGCTGCAAGGTTGTGAAAGGGAAGTGCGGACTTGGTGTTAGGCACCTTGCAGGCCAAAAGAGGTGCAAGAAGTTTACAGGCTGCTTTACAGGTTGCATGTGGCGCATAGGGGTTACATGAAAGGTTTCCATGCACAGAACATCTCAGCATGGTGCCAGATGCCAATCCAGCCGGTACCGATAACCACGCTCTGAGCCGAGGCAACCCAACACACCACAGCATGACGCCAGCTGCCAGCCCAGCCGGTGCCAAGAACATCCTCTAAGCCAAGGCTGCCCACCTGGATGGGTCGCCCCTCGTACACGCGGTCCAGTAGCCAGCACAGCGAGCCATACGCCAGGTTGATGGCAAACGGCGCCTTGGGCTTCTGGCCCAGCTTCTCTCGTCGCTTCTCACGCGCCGTCACCGCCGCGTCATCCAGCTCCAGCGCTTCCACACGCAGCAGCACCTGCAAGGGGAAAGGACTGTGGGGTTGGGGTGGGCATGCACGGTCAAAATGAGGGCTGGCAGGTGGTCCCACACTGCACCCATGCATGCGGGCCTAGCAGCAGTACACATGGTCAACCACAGCCTTCTTGCCTATTCCTGCTGAGAGTTCCTGCGCTTATCCAGTGCCCTTCTCCCAGCTTTGGCTAATCAGCTTACAAAGGAGAGCTGTATTGGGAACGAGACCGCTCAGCCTTGCCCCTCGCACAATCCCAAGAGTGCAGCACTAAAACACGTCAACCGTGACGTGTGTACGCACCCACACTTGCACCACAAAGCTTACCTCAAGCTCCTCCTCGCTCAGACTCCCATCCCGCACATTCCTTGGTGTTGCAGGCGCCAGCTCCCCAAGCAGCCCCTTGCCTTGCAGCCACACGTCCAGCCGGTACAGCTGCTGCCCCAGGACGTGGCTCACAGTGCTCGTGGCCTGCAGCGCAGGAGATGAAGGGAAAGCAGCAGCTCACGCATCAGTCTTGTCTAGGTGCCATCCAGCAGTCACCGCTTCAGGCACACTAGCATTTCAGCCTCTGCTTGGCCTCCATCCAGTCACTTCAGCCCACCAGGCCACACTGCCCCTCATGAGGCCCTCCCTCGGCCAAGCTCACACCCAGCCAACCAAGCCTTTCTAGCAGGTTGCAGGGCAACGGCCTTCCCAATTCGCATTCACATGGACACACCTGCGTCAGCGGGCCTCCTGACGACGGCAGCCGCGTGCCGCCGACTGGCTCGCCATACCGCACGGCGCGTCGCAGCGCCCGCAGCTCCTTCTTGAAGTTCTGCAACCCCAGCTCCCATGCGGAGGCGGGTATAGTGCCGTAGCCAGCCTGGTATAGGCGGCCGCTGCCCGAGCGGAAGCCATAGTCGGCAGTCATTACCTGCGCAGGCGCTTGGGAACTGACGCTGTCAATGTGCATTACGCCCAGCCGGCTCATGCCAACTGCAGTTGAGGTGGAGTTGATGCAGCGGTTGACTGATCAAGACGCCAAGAAGTGTATCAGCCTTGCTCCAACTACCAAACAAGCACGCCTGCTACGCCATCTACAGGACTGCATCCTAACACTGGCCAGTCCGTAGGTGAGCTGCAGGCTTCGGTCTACTTATCGGTCTTATAACTGTACAACAGGTGCCCAACAGGTGCCCAACAACTGTCGACCCTCGCGCAACTCACCGGAATGCGCTCGCCCTTCTCATCTACAAACACCAGCTGCTCCTGCTGCTGCTTTTGCCGTAGCCCCTGCCTCGCGGCTGGAAGGCTAGTTCTCTCTGGCGTGGCCACGCTCTGAACTTGAAGCTGCCTTCGCAGAGAGCCCCTGCAGTGTCAACCAGCGTCAGTTGTCAAGCTGAGCTTGCAGGCCACAGGACAAATGGTCAAGTCCTGGCAAGGTGTGGCGCACGCTGCAGCGTTGGGAAGACAAGGTACACTGGCAATGCTTGCCTGCAAGGGATCCGCTTGCATGCTGGGGCTTGCCGCAGCTGCACGCCTTGAACTGGCAAGGGCCGCTGCAGCAGCATGGTCCCAGATGCAAGCAAGGCAGAAGGGATATCAGCGGTAAGAAAGCAAGCAAGACAACCCTATATTTTTCTGCAAGACAGGGAAGCCAGCTTATTGTCTAAAGACGTGCCCCTCACGCAATGCTTTCGGCACCTAACGTACAGGGGGGGGAGGGGGGGGATTTTTCTTGCAGACCACCCAGTGTTACTTTGGTACTTGGTTAAATGAGTAGTATTTGCCCTACGAGTTTCAGTCGGCTCCTTCCAGACATTCGACATGGACACCATCAGCGAGCCTACTTGTTGAGTTAGTGTGTTAAAGAGGGGCAGCAGTTCCTGCGTCCCTCTGTCTGGCCCTCAGGGAGGCCCAGGTGTGACAGACGCGCTCCTTGCAGTTGGTCTCATCGCTGAAGGGAGGACCACCAGTTACCATGATTCTAGCAGGGTAGCCTTGTCGCATGGGGCTGTGGAGGCTACTGCGAGGTGAGGTCCTAGCAAAACGGTGAAGCCAGGGCTTAAACGCACAGGATACACCGCCTCTGTGCCCTTGCCTGGCCTACTGTGGTGGAGGCACATGTGCTCTAGCTGAAATGTACAGGGTGCAGAGCTGAGCATACCCTCCACGTCACGGGCACCGCCCTGCACACGTGCACTGCTATGTCCAAGGGCAGGGCTGACCAGGTGAGCTGTGCTTGGTGGAAGCACAGGCACTCGTGTACGGCACAGGCGTGCGACGTCGGTGGAGCCACTGCAGAGGGGCAGAGGGACTTGGCTGGTGTGTACGTTGCTGGATGCCTTGGGGTGTTTTGCCCGTGGCTATAGACTACGCAGCACCTCGTAGCTACGCTGCACGTCTCAACTACTGCGAGTGTGTGCGCCTGCATGCTTGTTGTGAGGCATTGAGTTGCTGTGTGGTGCCTGATGCTTCCAGGTAGGCCTAAACACGTGCAGGACATGCTGCCTCCAGCAACAACTGCCAGGCGGATTTGGTCTGGCTGCAAGTTCTGTGCGTCTTGCTTGCAGCCACGCAGGTGCGTAGGAGCGAAAGCTTCCAAATGTGTAACCAGTGTGCCTCCATAGGGCACATGGACTGAACGGGGTTAAACAATAAATAGACCTTCTGTTGCTCACAGCTTCAGCTGAACGCCGGCACTACCTTCTCGCTTAACATGCAAGAAGTCAACACGGTAGGGCTGCCACAAGTGGGGCCCGGCGTGTCAAAGATGTCGTGCTTGACATTCCTTACAACCTTGGTTGAAAGAGACAGTTTGCGTTTCCACGTATGTGCGCCGCTGGCTAGAGCTATATAAGCTGCTCTGATCGTACGCACCGTCATGCAGCACCGTCGCACGCCTTGCAGTATAAGTGGGTAGGACAAAGCTACCCACAGACCAACACGCAAGTCCATAGTTCCACAGTCAACCCCAACATGAATGCTGTCTTGTCCTGCGAAAGGTGGCAATCGGCCGAGGTCGACAGCCTGGCAGGGCGCGGCGTGGCGGCTTCCTCACCACCTTCTCACGTCACCCCGTTTAGTTTGAGTCTCCAACTGTCAGCTGCTGTTGCGACCGTATAAAGTAAAGCTTTGGTCTCTCCAGAGGCTTATTGCTTGTCAGGGTGATATATTAGTGACGCCGAACGGCCTGCGTTCCTGCCTCCATCTTGCAATATAGCCTTGCTTGCTCCGTGCCAATAAATAGGGCAACCGAAGGTAAGTCTCCAGCGCAGGCACCTGTAACTAGTTCGAGCGTGAATTGCGACTGCCAGGGCGCCCTTTGGCAACCATGTCATTGATGGGTAGCAGTCAACCATGGCCGAGTTGGTGTACCTGCAGAGGATGGGAGCCAAGCTTACTGCCTGGGCTGTGATTGTGTTGGGCAGCTGCATCCTTGCAAGCGGCCAGACTCCAGTCAGTGTCCCTGGCTACAGTGAGTTGTGCAGACCTTGCCCCTTGACCTGCTGCCCAACCTGCGACCATCTATTGAGGTTTACTTGTTGCTTGCACCAAATTACCCTGATATCGTTAAGCCACCCAGTGTAAAGCTGTTAAGAAAGCTATCGCCTCAGCACTGCTGCCTTGCAGACTGCCCATCCACCTGTGATGCCAACCCCAACTGCTACTGTGCCTCCTATGACGTCCCTGGTGGCCTGGATGCTTCCCAAATCCCCCAGTTCATCGTGATCACCAACGATGATGCAGTGACTGTGGTGACACAGCCGGTCATACTGAACATCACAGACAAGCACCAGAACCAGAAGAACGGGTGCAGCATCCCTGCCACGTGAGTTGCCACACCTGAGTATGGTCAGGCGTACGGCGGCCGACTGGCTGTGCATGCTGCCCCCTGCCAACCTCACCCTGACTGGATTCTCTAAAGACAGAAGCTTCTATGCCAGGGCTGTTACCCTCCCTTTTGGACACTGGCTGTGTGCTGTGCTTCGTAGTCGCTTGTCATTTCAGTATATGGCTGGCACCCAGGGGACGCAAACCATTGCCACGGCCTGCTGAACTTCCAGAATCCATGGCCTACTGCCTCCCATGCAGCTGGTTCGTCTCTATAAACTACACGGATGCCAACCTGGTAGAGGAGCTGTACATGAAGAACCATGAAATAGCAACCCATACGCTGCACCACCCCGAGAACCCAGGTACGTAGGAGGAAATCAGTACACTTCCTACATGGTTTGCAGCCAGGCCTCGAGGTCACCGTTTCAGCCGTCCTTGGAGCACCTGTATACCAGTAATTCGGCTGGGGGAGGGGTGGGCTACTCACCCCTGTCTCCCACCCGATGGCGCCCGAGGCCACATTATGGACTGCGGTCATGATGTGCAACCGAGGGCATCTCCTCAACCCACGCCCCTGGCTGGTGCCCTGTGGTTTTCCCAGGGCACCACTCAAGGCATGGCTACGGCTGTGCCCTTGAGGCTGTGCGTATGTATTTATGTGTTTACCAGTAATCTGCAAGGTCCCCAGGCTGGCCAGTGCCGTATCGCACAAATGCCGGGGTATCACCACACCCTTGCTTTGAGTTGTTTATCTGCGTGAGCAATGCTCATGCAGGGTACCCTGACACCAGCATATACTTTCCCTCACTGGGTAAGGTCTCAAGTGGTGAAGCCTTAGCTTTGACCTCTATGCAGATCTGACGGAGATAGTCGGTGCCAAGCTATGGCTGGTGAGTCATGTGTATGATGTTCATGTCAAAGCACGCCGCTCCAAGCCTGGCTGGCTTGTTCTGCTATCAGGACTAGCCCTGCAATATGTGCGCCTGCCATGCCTCCTGCACCATCTTGCTTAATGTGCCACCAGTGGTGCTGCCTCGGCTTGAGTGCAGAGAAGCAAACACCTGGCTTGACTGCAGGACCAGACACCTGGCTTGACTGAAGGACTAGACACGTGGGCTTGCTACATGTGATGCTGCCTGGGCTTGAGTGCAGAACCAGACCGCCCACGTGCCTCTGGAGAAGCTGCGCGGCTTCCGCTCCCCCTTCCTCTACTTTGACGAGCAGCAGCGCACCATCCTGCAGCAGAACGGGTGAGGCATGCCTGAGGTGCCAGCACAGGGACCTCCAGCGTGCAGCATGGCAGGAGGTGGGCGTCCTGCATGCATGCATCTTGCTGGAGCAGGTGGGACATTCCCCCTCCTGGGAGGGCGATATGTGTCACCTCGCAGCAGGCCAGCGCCTCCCCTGATCTTTTGGGCGCCAAAGCAGCAAGCTTGGTCTGCTTCTATGGCGGGAGATAACTAGGTCGTCCTGCCGCTCTGGCTGCAGGTTTCTGTACGACTCCACTATCTCTGAACAGTGGCCCACCGCAACCTCGCCCGGGCCTGGCCAGCGCCTGTGGCCCTATACCATGGACTACGGCCTTCCTCAGCGCTGTGACCTGAGCACTGGTGTGCTTCCAAGCTTTCTGAACCAGCCGCAGTTACCCCTTACCTTGTCGAGGGCAGTGTCATGTGCCAACGGCTATGTGCGAGAGCCGTCTGAGCGGGCCCTGCCAGCCGGCCATCTCTAGTCATGCATGGGACTTCCCCACTCCACACATGCGTCAGTAACAAGGGTGGCAAGCGTGTTACTCCACTCACTTGTGCAGGCACCTGTGCCGTGAATGAGTCACACCCGGGCCTGTGGGAGTTTCCTCTGTGGGACTGCCAGGATGACACGGGTGCTGTGATTGCCAGCATGGACCCTCCGGTAAGGTGGCAGCTCATCTCTGGGAAGCACATTCTGCCCGTGCTCTTCTTGAGCTTGATTGTTGCCCAATGTGCATTTCCTTGCTCAAAAAGGGAGCTATCCAGGGGCGCATGTTGATAGACATTAGATGATCTACAAGGCTGCCTTGCATGGGAGCCCCTGCGATCGCTGCGTGGCCCTTGAGTTACGCAGTAGGTATCGGGCTCTCGGGCGTCTCAACACCTGCATAATTATTCCAACATGCATATTTTCACAAGGTCAGCTTCCTAAAGTGCGTGTGGCGCAGGGCAACCTCTATGATGTGTACAAGCGGGAATTCGACCGAGTGTACAACGGTGAGTGAGGCCCCAAGTCTCATCCCAAACTCTCCATGGTGCTCTGCTTGACAACAAGTGGGGGCAGTTAAAGCGTGCCTCCAAGGGTTCCAAGCAAGGCAACCCTAGTGCTGCCCCGGTGGAGCTGCCATGTAGGGAATGAAGGACCCCCTGAGGCATTGCTCTTGGTCTTGCATGCCCTTGTCTTCGCTGCAAGCCTACCATGCTCCCCTGGGGATCCACCTCGGTACTGGCCGCCATGCTGGCCAACCCTTCCATCAGTCTAGTATATTCCATCACTTTGCATCTGTTTTTTGCATCCCTTCCTTCAAGATGTTGTCCCACCTCCTGCAGGGAACCGCGCCCCCCTGGGGATCTACCTGCATGCTGCTCGTCTGCTGGCCAACCCCTCCACCATCGACGAGCTGAACCAGTTTATCGATTACGCCCTCGGCCAGCCCAACGTCTGGTTTGCCACCATCTCCCAGGTAGGGCTGGGTGGACAGTGGAGGCTCTCTGCTTGGGTGGGTTTGCCTGAGGCATTTCATGACAGTTGTGGAGGACAGCTGCACTGTGAGCTCACCAACGAGCTTGCCATAGCTGAGGGTTGCTCCACTCCCAGTGGGCTAGATGCTGGTAATGGCTGTACACCCAGCGTACTGCGAGGCATACCAACGAGAAGCTGGTTCGTGTGACCAAGAGGTTCACATTTACATTTACGCATTGGCATCTAGGCGTTGACCGGCGTTCTCTCCAGCAGGCTCCTTGTTGCAGCAAGCTATGTGCGTCCAACAGCTTGCAGCGGTACCAGGCATGGGAGAGCGCACCATATATATGGCCACAGCCGTGTTGACCGGCTGGCCTATGCTTGGCGTGCTGGGGTGCAGGTCATTGAATGGATAAAAGACCCTGTTCCGGCCGCCAACTACACCTACAACGAGGGCTGCAAGCCTCCCACCGACATGTGGTTCCCATCAGGCCACTTCTGCAAGGAGGTCACCTGTGTCCATGGTGCGGCTGGCGCTGCATGCCAGCTTTCATACCTCTGTAGTGCTCTTAGCATGTCAGTCGCCTGCGTGTCTGTGCATCCGTCACTTGCCCTGCAGCTGTGACCCTTCCATCTGATCCAGCTATACCCAGAGCTGCACTCTCTCTCAGGAAATGAAGGGAGGAACCCCCGCTGGTGACATGCAGGGAATTGGAGCGACGTCACCTGCAGCTGCAGTTGCGCTGGTGGAAGCCTCCCCAACCAGCCCGGTAAGCTGTCAGAGGTGTCCCGGGGGGGGGGGGG
>BBXU01001802.1:0-32127 GCA_001598975.1 Parachlorella kessleri
GGGGGGGACCTGGCACTCCGGGACTAGCAGTTGGCAGCTCCCCAGGCAGACCAGCCTGTGGCACTGGAGGCCACCCCCAAGTGGCAGCCGGGGAGCATGGAGCTGGACTGCTGCTCTCGGGGTGCCAGGTCCGGGACCCCCGCCAGCCGGTTGGTCACCGCGAATGCCAATGCTAGTGAGCCGTGCCCTTTCCCAGGCGTATGACCCGCCATGGACGCCAGCTGAGCCATGAGGGACCCCTGCTGGGGTCGCTTGGCTGCTTCCACTATCGCCCGGAAGCTGTGGGTGTGCGACAGGCAGCGGGCTCGCTGCCATAGCGCCTCAAACTCCGCCACTGGGAGCTGCCTTAGCACAGCCTCATTGGCTGCCTCCTGCGCGGACTGGCTGACCGGTGCCTGTGTCCCCCAGGGCGCCGGATAATGCAGCACCTGTGCGGCCGGGCCTCCTGCTGCAGGCTGCGCGGCCGGGGGCCCCTGCGCTGGGCCCACCTGGGCACCGCCGGCAACTGGCGCTGGGGCCTGACCTGCTTGCTGCAAGTCCATTCACGGGGGCAGGGGCAACGCCTGTGGGGCGCAACTGCCTGCAGCTGCTGTCGAGCGTGGTGTTTTGGGGGACTCCCTGGGTGCTAGCTAGCTCCTTAGGAGTTGTGGGGGATAGTGGTGGCATCCAGCTGGGGCCCCACTTGGCTGCGCCAGCGCGCCCTGCGACAAGCTGTCGGGCAAGCTGACGCAACTGTCCAAAACGCTTCACTGTCAGGCGGCAGCAGCAACAGCCACCCGCCTGGCAGGCAGCCAGCTGGCAGCCTGCCGTAGCCCCAAACCTTTCTCCCCGGTTAGGACGAAATCCCAGATGTGATGGGTGGCCTTGGTCGTGACCACAACCTTCAACCCCGAAAGTGCACCACGCTTGACATGAGGGGCTTGCATGGCCAACATTAACCCTGCTGTGCACAGATGGCTTCTGTGCACAGGGTGCCCAGACTCCCAGATATCCTCAAGACCTAATCCTACGTGGACGCGCGCCCTATGAATTTCTTGGACGCCGTGATGCAGCCCGGGGGGGGGTTCCAAGGCATCCAGAAAGTTCTGAAGCATTTTCATTGTTCGGAAGCCGGCTGTAGCTGACCTGGGTGCGAGTTAGAAGGGGCCCCACCGGCCCTGCACGAGGAGCTGGACTTGCATAAATCATTAATCTAGCACGAATTGGCTCATCCGTGCGTCCCAATGGCAAACCAGCAAAGAAATCAGAGCACTGCTCGTGCGTTTGGCGAGCACACCTTCACTCACACTAGCAACATTGGAGGCACCTCTTCTTCGGTGGCCTTCTCATCGTCCACAGGAGGCGGCACACCCCACTGGGAGACGTCCATGACCCAAGGTATTATGATGACTGTGCGTGTACCCATGGAAGACTTCGCACAGCTACGATAAGTGGCGTCCTAGGGTCACAGCAGGCAGCCACGAATACCAGGGCTAACCTTATGTGTTGCACCCTTGCCTAGCTGCAGGTGCTCCCTGGCAAGCAGCTGGGCCCAACTTTGCCGCAGCGCCTGAGAGGGCCTCCGCTGCAGCCCCCAACTTCGACCAGATGAGCGTGCGCGAGCTCCAAGCCTGGCTGAGGGCCAGGGGGTGCAACTTTGAGGGGGCCATTGAAAGATCAGACCTGGTGGAGATAGCCAAGGCCATAGCAGAAGACCTTTGATTGTCCTTTCACTGCGTGTACCTGTTGCTTGGCTAACCGCATTCCGAGCCAAGCTTGAGGAGGTAGCCTAGGCAAGAGCCAAGGGTTTTGCGTGTGCAGACATTGCCGGGGTACTAAGATGCAATGCTCTCTATTATGTGCATGACACCTTGGATTCCGTGCCAGTACAATGGTGGGACATGCCATGCAACCGCTGATGGAACCAAAGGGACAAAAAGAGACTGTCAAGCGTCTCCGCATGGCTAGGCAACATGTCACCAAAGGAGCACCATGGAGCGGACTGGCAGCGGCAAGCAGGCAAAAGCGTGGCTACAGTGACAAGAGCATAATATGACTGAGATCGTAGGCACAACACTGAAACATAGTACATAGTACTACATTATACAAAGAGCCTGTGCCAGGGCTCAAGGTATACAACATTGCCAAGTGCATTACAGGCACACCTTGTAAAAGGCAGCGCAATCCATCCTGTCAGCCAAGAAGTAGCCAACAGTCAATAACAAGGCTTACGCCCGGGCTGCCACCCCCTGAGTCGCTCCCTGGCTCTCCAAAAGAGGCACGGTGCTGGCAGCAGCGCTGGACAGCAGCCAGCCAGCAGGCTTGGTGAGAGTGAACTCATCAATCAGCTCCCCAGTGCTGCTGCTGACCATCTGCACACAGAGAGAGCACTCACGCTTGATCTTCTTATTGCAATGAAATAGCATCATCCTTGCAAGTGAAGGCGGGGAAGGAGCTGGGAAAGGGAGCCACAACCCTTGTCAGCCGCAGACTTTGCTCAGACCCCTCACGAACGTCGACTTGCCAAAGCCTAAATGATGAACAGTAGCTTTGGTGCGTAGTGCACAGCTGGGGGTTGGGTCGCCTGGGCAGCACAACAAGGCCCGAGCTTGCACGCTTCAGGCTTGCCACACTCCTGCCTCGTCTGCACCTGGTGCTGCATGTGGGTGGCGTTGGCTGTGACCCTCAGGTAGCCATACTCCAGCTTCACAACCTCAAATATCTCAGGCAGCTGGGGCCAGGTGTTGGGGCTCAGGGCGAAGCCTGCAAACGAGGACCCCAACTCCTTTAGTAAAGCTGGGTTGGGTGCTGCAGGTCATTAAATGCCTCGTGGCGAGTCGCCGAGAGAGGGGCTGCGTCACTGCTATTGTCACACGCATTTAAGCAGCAGATGGGCAAATGGCCACTGAGTTCCTTGGGGATAGGGCCTAGGGTGCAGCGTCAGCCAGTCGCAGCGGCAGGCAGGGGCAAGCATCCAGAACAGCACACAGTATGCTGATTGGCAAGGCCAACTCAGTGGCGGAGCAGAATAGGGGGCTGAAGAGCACTGCTGTACCCACCTGCATTGCCAATAATCAGATGTACCGGGGCTGCAGCGGAGCCATCTGCGTTCTGCCCCACACACTGTCCAGCCAACACAGGGCACGTGCGCTGGTAGCTGCATGCAGAGCAAAGCGAGGTAAGGCACCGTGCCGTGTGCTGCCCTGCCATAAGCTTAGGCAACTTAGACCTGGGGCTGACTCTTTGTAGTCCCACTTTGGTCCGGCAAGGGATGCCCTGCAACAGACTCGACCTCCCAGCCACCCACTGCCTTAGCGTCTGCATGGAGACCGCCTGGATCGACCATACCTGTGGTGGTGCCCATGCCATGTCACATCCACAGCATACTTGCGCAGCAGCGGCTCCAGGGAGTCTCTCAGCTGGGTGGCAACGTACTGGTCACCGTCCGGGGGCCAGCCAAAGGTGCTGTCCACATACATCTGCAGGGGGGCACAGCCGCCAGCAGGGCTGGTGGGTGATATGCTTGGAGCCACAATAGGGTGCAGGCTTCCCATTCGAGTGCCCAGGAGGCCCTGTCCAGACACCTGCCATTCACGCATGGAGGCAGGGCCATTGCTTTTGTGCGGTTGGTGGGTGTGAACCGGCAAGGGGCCGTGTGAGGAGCGTAGAGAGGGCAGGCTCCACCCCACTAGGGTTGACTCCACCTTGCCACAAGCCAGGCAGTAAGACGGCAGGATCGCATGTAAAGCGGGGAAAGCCCGGGTCTACACTACTGTTAGATTAGCTTACTCAAGGCAAATCACGAGGTCCCAATACGGGTCATCAGAGCACGCCTCACATACCGGCCGGTGACCCCCCACCACCACCCAGGGTGTGCGTGACCGGTCGACCCCCTTGAGATCTTCTTTCATGAACTTGTACTGCGCGCTGCCTGGTTCAAACTCATGTTCTGCAGGGACGGTGCATGTCCACCAGCAGGGTGCTCAGCACATCTATAGTGAGGGGCAATGCTCCCCTGAGAGGAGGGTATAGCCAGTCAGGCACCTCGAACGAGGCTTGCACATCTGTTGGGAACCCCATGTCAACTCCCCTTTCACGTGTGCTTCATGTAACACAACAAGTCCTGTATTGGCTGCCGACCTCAACGAGTCAATGCGCATCGATCCTGCCAACTGACGCAGCCATTGCAGGGGAGCAGTACCTGTGCTGTACTGTAGGAAGTGTACGGGCCCCATGTCAAAGCTGTACCAGTGCTCATCCTCCGAGCGGGTGGGCATGCGCGTGTGCCGGTAGTATGGTATGCCGCACTCGCCGCCTGTGGCACATACAGCTACTGGCTACTCAGCATGTCCCAACCCTGTCCACAATATCTCGGGGCGCCGCACTTGCCAGCCAGCCCAAGTGCTACGGCCAGGCTCCAAGCTGCTCATAGCATAGCCAAGGCCAAGCCAGGCGCAAATGTCACTGATGGCTTAATCAGTACATAGCAAGAGTGCCGCTAGTGACTGAGCATGCGCGGGCAGTCGGTGGCGCTCCCAGCCCACTGCGACATGCACACACACTGCATGAAGACAGGGACCCCACCAAACAAGCTTGAAGGCATCCACCCTTCTGCCTGCCTGCCTCCAAGTCCACCTGAGTCATACTGGGTTGGGAAGCGGTCCCCCGTCTCAGGCCAGTCCCTCTCATGGTTGCCTATGGTGGTCATGTAGGGCAGGCTCCGCACCACTGGCCCCAGCTGGTCGAAGAAAGTGTCCCACTGGGTGGCGTAGCCACGGGCGTAGCTGATGTCGCCGTTGTGCATCTGTGGAGTATAGACAGGCATGTTGCATCAAGAATTCGGAGTCATGCAAGGGCTACTGCCCTCCAGATGACACTGCTGGCCCACAATGCTAGATATCAGGCTCACAATGCAGGAGGTACAGCCGTGGCGGTGTTAGAAGTCAATACGTATGCGGCTAAACGAGGCAAACAAAACCTCATGCCCCAGCAATTGCCACCCCAACCGCCAACAAGGCCACCAGTGGTACCCTACCTAGCACTACCTCTGCTGCCAGCCTGCAAGAGGCATCTAGCTAGGATAACCCAGATACCTCAGCACTCCGCCCCTCCTCTCTCCTGAGGCCCCCAGCAGCCATTGCCATTCCCTAAGATGAGAAGGTCCCGTCCATAGAGAACACAACACTGCCTGCCACCCTACTACCTCTCCCAGCCTTCTGCTGGGCCCCGCCTTACCAGTAGGTCATAGCCGCCCTGAGCCACCTCCTGTGCCAGCCTGCCAGTAGTGTTCCTTGAAGCCAGCATACCAGAAACCTCGTTCGACCCATCCTCCTCCGCCTGACCCATATCAGCCACTGCCAGCAGCCTGACTGTGGCACGATGGTCTGCGGGGACTGGGCCATAGAACGACCCCTCCTCGCTCCAGCCAAACTCCTGCAATGCATGGCGCGTGGCTTAGCGAGTAGCAAGAGCAGAGAGAGGTCAAGCCGTGTATAGCTGGGACCCCAAACGGAACAACCCAACGCAACCGAGCAAGTGAGGCAGGAGGACAGAACACCACATATTGTGAGACGAGGTCAGATGTGCCGGCTAGTAGAAACTACATAGAAGTGGTTTGTCACCCACCTCATCCCCAAAAACATAGTAGTACTTCTGGCGCGGCTCCAGCCCCGAGACAACCGCGGCATGAAGCATGCCAGGCTCAGCCCAGCCAGCGCCAGTGGCGGGAGGTCCGCACAGCTCCTTGCTGGTGTACGTAACAGATGTGGCGGGAGCGGCATGAGTGTAGTGGCCCGGTTTCGTGCCCCAGCGAGCGACTGGGTTGCCAGTGTCGCGGGTCGCCCACTGCACCAGGACTTGTCTGCAACAGGCGGTTGGGGGCAGGCGGGTAGGGCAGTGTGCGTAGCACATGCCGCGCTAGCTAAGCAAGGGTTGGTGAGCTTGCAGCTCGGCTAGCAGGAGAGAAGGCAAGCTGCAGGTCATAGTCACCATGTCTTGCACTACGCAGCAAGATCGCGGCGTGTCCCCCCCTTTCAATGAGGGCAAGCACGTGTGACACCAGAGGGGCAGGACGATGCCTGCCATCAGCCAAGCAGGGGCACGTCCAATGCTTACCCTGCCTTCCCCGTCAAGGATAGGTGACCCTGCAGAGGCTCATTGGGGTTGGTGTTGCGCACGGTGTTGGACTTGGCTGTCACAACCGGGAACTGCAGGCCGCCGCGGATGAACATGAAAGCCACGTCCTGCCGCAGGTTGAGCAGTTTAAACCTGCAGGAGGAGTGTTTTTGCGGTGGCCTTTTTTGCTTAGATATCCTGGTAGTAACGGCAGTGGGCCACGCAGACTGGTACCGAGTATGGGGCCTACATGGCTGTTAGGCAAGCGGGATAGCACAAAAGCCAAGACCGCCCACTGCCCATTGCCAGGAGCGCCAGGCCCCACAAGCAGCCAAGGTCAGCAGGCTTGCCTGAGGTGGCCAGCGCCCAGCGTGCGGTGGGTTGGGGAGCGAAAGGCATACTGGAACTTGACAGGAGCCGTTTTGCGCGGGTCGGCGTCCGCCGGCACGTAGAGAGCCACCAAGTCATCGAGCCGGGGGTTCACCACGTTGCTCCACCACACTTCCACCCAGGTGCCGGACTTAGAGTAGTGGGTGATGTTGGTCCAGAGCTTGGGGCCAGCTGGCCTGCTGCTGCCCTCAAGAGGTGTCTCGCCTGCCACCACCAGGTTCTGTACTGCAAACAGCTCCAGCGGGTTGTGGACCTCGTTCTTGCAGTTGGCGCCCGTCAGCAGGTCGCAGGTGCCCTCCCTTTCTTCTGCCACGGTGCTCTGCTGCCCTCGGCAAAGGCCCAGGGCAGTGATCAGGAGCAATGGCACCAGGGGCGCTGTGCCAGCAACCCCCCGCTGCGCCATGACGCACAACACTAGAATAGGGATGCACGGGAACACGCCATGCGCGCCAAGGCAAAACCACACCGCCTGTCGAGGACTTGTATATGCTATGTCGATGTGCCAGGTCAGCGTGCCCCAGGAGCATGCCCAGGAGTCTCTGCGCTCTTAAAGCATATCCTAGAGTAGTTGGGGGGTTGTTTGCACTACCCATCGTCACATTTTGCCCCAGCTTGCCAGTTGATGGTGGTCAGTCCTTATCAAGGTGTAGAATCAGTGCAGGACTTGCTGCACCACGTAGGTTGCAGAGCATGTTGCAAAGTGAATGTTTTAGTGATTTTGTGATTTTGGTTAACAGTCCTGGTCCCTGGCTTGGTGCAGCGCTTGCAAGGCAGCCGATGCTCCTCCTGGTCGTTTGCTAAGAGGCGAAGTACGGTTTCAGGCAGAGATTATATGTTAAGTGACAACATCTGTTGGGCTGTCTCAGACCCGCAGTTCTAAGACGGCGGTTCAGGGAGATACAGACTAGCAGCAGCTGAAGGGACACATGAAGCAACCAGGGTCTCAAGGGATTCACCCGCGACTGCTTTGACACGCATTATAATGTACAAAAGGGACCAAGATTTCCAATCCGCTAGCAGAATGAAACAACAGAAGACAGGTGCTTACATGCTCAAAAGGCTGTACCTTATCTGTACCGCCTCGTCGGCAGTAACCAGTCAATGCTAAACCGCCTTGTGCAATGCCAAGTGGATACCTAGTTGAGATAACTAGTCAACATTGTGACTGCACCTGGGCGGTGCCTCAAGCATTTGGTCATGCAGTCCCTGGCCACGTTTACAGGCTTCCGGCCTAACAGCGTGGCCCCACGGCCCGCGGCTCGCAAGCTAGTGGGACAGCGCAGCCAGCTGTGCGTGAGGGCTTCTGTGGTGGCCGCCCCTGCTGAGCTTGAGGTCAAGTCGCTTGACGGCACTGACGCCGGCACAGCCAGCCTTTCTCTCAAAGTTGCTGAGGATAGCGCCAAGGTGTGCCCCACCTGCGTGAGACCGGTCTAGGATGGGGCAGACTTACTGAGCACTAGTTTGGCACTCTCGCCTTGCTGCCTTCCTGCCTATTCACACCAACTTGCAAGTATGCAAATATAATCCCATCGATGCTGAGAAAGAGGATGGTGGCTGCTGGCCCCAGCAAACAAGCAAGTTCACAGATGTAATCATGCTGTTGCAGGGTTTGGTCCACCGCTACTTGGTTTATGCGCAGCAGAATGCTCGCAGGGTGAGTTGGAGGGCTTTGGCTGCTTGCTTGTAGCTTGCAGTCCCTCGTAACTTGCAGGACAATCCTGCAGGTTGGACAAGGGCAGGTCAAGCTCCCTTTGCCTGCCTGCAGGGCACAGCCAGCACACTAACGCGCTCGGAGGTCAGGGGCGGCGGCAGAAAGCCTTACAAGCAGAAGGGCAGCGGCAATGCCCGCCGTGGCAGCAAGAGGTCGCCGCTCATGCCGGGCGGTGGCATTTCCTTTGGTCCCAAGGTGGGTGTTGTCCAGCGGTTTGAAGCACTTGTTCCTTGTCGCATGAGATAGCTCCTGCATAGGCAGGGCCTTGTCTCCTCGGTCTGGATCGCTCCAAGGTTGCAGGTGGTATGTGGTCTGTAGTACTTGCAGCCAGGATTGGTCAATGTATGGTCGTAGTCTTGGTGGGTGCTGTTGAGTGGATTTCCAGGGGTCTGCTGTTGCTTGGCTGGGAAGCACAAGCTCACACCTGTGCTGATGGGTATAGTGAGAACTGCTTGCATTTTGCAGCCCCGCGACTGGAGCATCGACATGAACAAGAAGGAGCGGCGGCTGGCTCTGGCCACGGCACTACAGTCTGCATCCAAGGACATGGTTGTAGTCGATGACTTCTCCGCCTTCCAGGAGATCAAGACCAAGTCGCTGCTGCAGAAATTGGAGAATGTGGGGGTCGGCCAGGTGGGGTGTGGGTGTGTTTTTTTTTTTTTTTTTTAGGGGGGGGGGGGGCACTAGCAGCAGGGGCTGGCACGAGGCTGGTGCTAGCGAGGGTTAGGGTGGAGGCACCCTTGGTTGGTCCAGCTTGGTATTAGTGTGTGAAAGGCAAGACGGGCCCAGGCTAAGCTGCTGCTTTGTTGTTTGGAGTTATTGCGTGTAGTGATATTGTTGTCATGATGGTGGGGCAGCAGTATGTGCAAGGACCACAGGGGATGCTTGCTGCCAGAGGGCTCCAGTTCCTGACACATTTACCTAACACATGCGCTGACATGTTCTCCACTGCACCCTGCAATTGCCAGGAGAAGAACACGCTGCTCATCCTGAATGAGCCCAATGGCTATGTTATCCGCAGCGGCCGCAACGTGGAGAAGCTGGCCATCAATGTGATTGGCGGCCCTGCTGGCGGCATCCAGATATACGACGTGCTGCGCGCAGACAGGATTGTTGTGGAGAAGTCTGCCCTGGCCTATATCAATGAGTTCTACGGCCCGGCAAGTGCTGCAGCAGAACCCACCGGTGCTTCTGAGTCAGCCTAGTTGCAGGGGTACATGGTGCCTTAACATACAGTGCGTATTCCGGAGCTTTGTGTGACTGTAGCAGTGAGATGTTGCGTGAAGTCATGTGTTGGAAGAAGCGGCCACTTTTGAGTTGTGTAGGAACCACCTCCTATGAGAAACTCAGCCTGCAACTCTGAAACAAGTACATGTGAAGCCACTTTCCCATCCTTCTGCCTCCGCATTGAAATAGCAGGCGCCTCTCAAATTGCGTAGATTTAAGCCATAAGATGGCAAGTAAGATGACAAAACATTAGCAACAGGACAGACTGGGGGATACACAAGTGAAGTTGATCCTTTGACAGTCAAGCAAGGCTCTCCAACCCTCTGCATTGAATTTTTGCCAGTAGCAGCAGCTACAATGGCTGAGCTATCAAGTGAATGAAGCCAAATGCTGGCATGTGTCAAGTGAGCAGCAGCTAGCCCGGCGGGCACAAGGCTCCACTTCCAGCTGCTCTGCCCCGCTGCCCCCACGCCCCTGTCACAGCTGATGGGGTGGGTCTCGACTGGGTGGGGGGAAGAGCAGCACTGTGATTAGTCCATTGGCCAAAGGCTAGCTGGCGTTCTGCTGTCATTAAGAAACCGCTGGCAGCTGAGGCCCCAGGTTTGATGGAGCTGCTGCCTGCTTGGGGCGGAAGGGGCTGCTCATGCTGAACATGCGGGCCAGAGCGCTGCGTGGTGTGTTGCCTTCCTCAGGTGTGGAGCTGCCAGTGCTGAGTCCGGTGCCGACAACGCCAAAATTTGCCACGGAGGCTGCATGAAGGGGGACAAATTACGCATAAGCAAAGATGTCATATCTTGAATCCCTAAGCCCCCTTCTCCTCTTCATGACACTACCTGACCTGGCTAATAACCCTGATTTGCTTATAGGCATGAACCTGGGAGTTTTGGCCTTACAGTAGTCATTCACGCCATTGGACAGCTTCCATACTGCAAACTGCGCGCCAGGCTGCAAACCACCTCTTTACTGTCCCAGGGCCGGCATTCAGTGCCCCACTTTGCAAACAGCCCCGTTCTCACCGACCTGCCAGCGGGTTGATTGCCTTGATAAGGTCAGGATTGGTGGATGTGCGGGACAGCAGACTCCCAGGTGGCTGCACCATTGATGCAAGCAGCGGGTTCTTAGCATGCCCATAGTGGCTGACCCGCTGCTTCACGTTCTGCATCGTGCGGAGCTCCCGCGCTGGCAGCAAGAAGGCAGTGATGAGACCCTCCACAGCTTCCTGCACACAAGGCAGGCTGATGGGAGGGTTAGCCAAGAGTAGGATGCTGCCTGGAAAGGCCCCCACAGAGTCAGGTGTTAAGGCAGCGCTGCCTTCGATGCTCGATGCTCAGGTTGCATGCCCAGAGATAGGAAAGCACCCTGCCGTTGTATATCCATGTCACCCAGCAGCAGCGAAACTGAGTAACGCGCACAGCTGCACAAGCGATTCAAGGACCTATAATGCCACACCCTGTCCCAGCAGGATTGACCATGGTGCATCTACCCACCTGCAGCACGCTGAGACTATCCCCAACCAGAGTCTGTCCAGAGAAAGCGAGGTTGGCTCGCCGACGGCGCTCCAGCTCGGCATGCTGCTGCTCCAGCGAGCCCAGCGCATACTGTGCGTCTTGCAAAGCCTGCAAAGGAGACGAACCAGGACAGCATGGCAAGTTACATCACTGTGAGGCAGCAGGTAACCATGGGATGCCTTGCACTGTTTTGGTTTGACTCCCCACCACACCGGAACCTGCCCACTGCAATGCTGAGGCACTGTAGGTGCAGCACAGCCCCCTGCACATCTTCCTGCTGCCTGCACACCTGCTGCCGCTGCTGCTGCGCTGTCTTCAGCCTCCGGTTGCGGTGTGCACGGTAGGCCCTTTGGATGACGCGGGCTGCGTCATTGACCCTCCTGTTCTCAAAGAATGACTTGGCCAGGGCCATGCGCGACCGCTCGTAGGCCTCCAGCTGAGCCTGGAGCATCACTATCTGCTGCCGGTCCTGTGAGAGCTCACTCTGCAGGCGGGTTCCCGGCACAAACACATGAAATCTTGAACATAAAATGTGGCCTGCTTGGTTGTTGGGCCGAGAAAGGTCGCAGAAGCCCAAGGGCGTGCCGCCACAGAATACCGTGCACCGCTTGCCAACAATTTATAGCCGGACACTCCTCTATTGTGGCGGTGCGGTGAGTACTTTTTCAATTCAGTTCCTACTAGTCCAAGTGCCATCCGTCCATGGGTGATGTCTCATATTCACCTCCAGCTGCTGGCAGTGCTGTTCCAAAAGGTCCACTTGATTTTGGAGCTCCTGTTTATCATGCTGCAGCTCAGCCTGCACCGCTTGCTGCGTGCTGCACAGCAACACAGCAGAAGCCTTGCTCAGCCTCACATGGCGGGATGGTAGCATGTGTGCACCTTCCTGCCATCGAGGGAATAGAAGAGCCAGTGCACAAGCCTTACAAATTCCGTCGAACAACCTTCGTACATACACTTGCAGCCTATCTGAATGCAACTCTGCCACTAACCAGATGGTGTCATGCAGCCGCAAAATCTCCTCATCTCTGCTGGCCACCTCCTTTTGCAGTCCTGCTATGATGCTGTCCCGCTCCACCAGTCGCATCTGCACTCGTAAGTAATAAGCTGTGCTGGTCCTTCTTCAGCTTGAAAGGGGCCAATGGCATCTTGATGCATGAGCCCCAGGTACGGATCTGGCAAAGCACTGCCTTCATGCTGTCTGCAGGTGTCCCTTCAAACCCAGAGCACTTCTTGCACGACCAGCCATGGAGCTGCCTTCTTTCCCAATGTCAAGTTTAGGTATGCCACCGATGTCGTCCTAGGTCCATACGTGGAGAGCGAGGGCATATGGGGAAGGATACGTAGTGTAGTACTCGTTAGGAGCCTGCCCACCTCTGCTTGTCGCGCATCCTCTCCCGCTCTCTCCAGAGCACTTGCCAACCGCTGTTCCAAGTTTGTTAAGCGCTCATCTCTGTGCTTGACCTCTTGCTGCAGGGCTGCCACCTCAGAAGAGTGCTGCTGAGCCGCTTGCAGCATCTCTTGCTCATGGCTTTCCGCTGCCTCCTGCAATGCCGCCTTGTGCTGCTGGGTTGCATGCTGCACAGCCTGTTCATGCTGCTGTTGCAGCTCCATCTGCATTAAGCAGATAGCATATCACATCTGCCTCTCACGTTGCATGTTGGTTGCATGCAGTAAGATCAAGCTGCCAGTGACATAATGGAATACGCTATGAAATGTACTGGTTGATGCAGGAATCACCTACAAAAGTGCGTTGCATTCGCTCTGATGGCTTAGGACACCATCTTGAGGCATTGTTACCTGCCTCTGACGAGCCTCGCCTTGCAGCTGCTCTACTGCCAGCTCATGCTGCAGTGCTGCTTCCTGCATCAACGTGGTTTTATAACTGTGTCAGAGGCCAAGACCCCATTGCAGCTGATCACTGCACATGCTGCTGACGGCCAGGCGATCAATGAAACGTTATTAAAGGGTGCCCCAAAGGCTCTTATAACAGCGAAATGTTCTGGGGCAACACAAGGCCCAACCACTAACAGCAGATGTCCAAGGGTCAAAGCAGCTCCCCTTTATTGCAACGGTCCAGCCTTGGCCAAGCTGCTGCACTGACCTGTGCCGCCTGTGCTGCCTCTTCTGCTTGCTGCTGGTATGTGACCAGCTGCTGCATGAGCTCCTCCCTCTGGGCCTCGTGCTGCTGCCGGAGCTCCTCAGTGTGTGTATGCCGCTCTTCCAACTGCTGCAGCAGCGACTGCTTGTGCTGCTGCTCTGCCTCCAGCTGTGCCTGGCGCTCCTACGCACCAAGATTAATGATGTAGAGGTTGAAACACTGGGCAACTTTTTGCAAGCAGCCATACTTCGGGCACATATGCTACAGGCTCAGGGCGGTCTATGTTTGCAGTTGTTTAGCAGGGATAAGGTTGGAAGCCATGAATAGTAAGGCATTGTGCGGCAAAGGACACCAACGTATTACCTGCAGCAAACGGTCCTTCTCGGCCTCTGCAGCCTCTCTCTCCAGCCGTAGCTCTTCAAGGATGCGATCATTGGCTTCCTTCTCACCCTGCAGTTGCGATTTTAGGATTATCGTTGACAGAACAGATACGAACCACCCTACAGCCCAGTGCCGTGTTTTGGCTAGGTGGGTGACATAACAAATTTAATATATGGCATTACCTAGGCGGACCTCTCGCCGGCCTTCCTGCCTTGCAAGTTATAAATCATATCCTTCATCACCCCTGCCAACCTTACGGATGCCTGCCCGTTGGCATTTGTAGGGACACTACCACACTGCCTTCTCAAGCTGTGCTGCTCACCCGCAGAAGCGCATGCATGGACTCCAGCTCGCTCTCCTTGGCTAGCAGCGACCTTTCTAGCAGCGCGCTTTTCTGGTCCCTGCCCTCCATAGCTGCTGCCAGTTCCGAGTTCAAAGCGCGGTAGTCCACCCGCTCGTTTATTACGGCCTGCAGTGCAATGAAGGATTGTGAGCACTTACAGGGATACCAAGCGTCTGTCCCCAATCTTCCAATACTACCTCTTGCTCTGGTTGTCATACAGCTAACAGATGTAATCAGACTTGTACAATGCTGGCCATGGCCGTAAGGATTCACCAGGCCCAAGGCTCAGGGTTGGTCTGACATTGTTCTGGATAAGGTATCTCTCCTGGAGGGTCCCAGGCAAATCTGGTCCCTGTCTGAGATGCGGAGCCAATTAGGCTCACCTGGATCTTGACGCACATAGCCCGCACCCCAAACTGCAAGCTTTGCAAACTCTCATCCACATGGTCCACCGCGTCGCTAACTGCCACTACCAGCGAGGTTTTGGCATTGCCGCCCAGGGAGTCCTGTTCATCAGGAACAAGGGCAATGGTTGTGCATACAGGACGTTTGTTCTGTGAGGTAAATGAATCCTCGCAAGCCCTGCCAGACATGACTGGGCTTCTCCTCAGTGCAGAAAGGATATTTGCATGCCGGTCTCTCGTAACCACTAAACTATTGCAGGCCCAACCTAGTTCGGTGTGGAGCCTACTGACACACCTGTAACAGCCGGGTGAGCTTGGAGTCTCGGAAAGGCACATGGGTAGCATTGGGATCGGCCCGCGCATTGATACACATACCCAGCGTGGTCAGCGACAAGTTGATGCTCTTGGCCTCAGTAGCCCGCAGCCCTGCAGACCATGGTATGCTACAGTGTCGCTATACCTTGCAGCATGGTAACTGGAACAGGCAGGTACTCAAGGCTCAACTCTGGGCATGAGTTTTGCGGCCCCTGTAGCCCTGCAGGCAAACTGGCAAACTGACAGGTGCACCATGGCCCTCAGCTTGAGCAGGCACAGCAGGGTGCAGGTCTGGGAAAGACCGGTTGTCCCCTATAGCTGTTGCAAAATAGTAGCCAGCAGGTCATGGTCCTTGCCTGAGATTAAGGGAGCGCATATTTGGGGCCTCTCAGGTTATACACTGCCACAGGGGACCATACTCGCCAATTGCAACTTCCAAGGCCACAGTAGGCGCCTGCCTCATCAGCTTCCAGCCAGTAACCTACCCATCCTAGGTCCTGCCCCACTGTGACACAGCAAACCCTCCTCCTCATGTGGCTTCCCTACCTGTGCTCTTGCTTTTCTTCAGCCTTTCCGACCCCGCCAAGTCCACCAGGAAGAGCTTGCCCACTTTGACCCGCTGTATCTCGGCTGTGGGTCCAGCAGAGGCAGAAGCTTCCAAGCCCAGGGTACTGGCACTCTGCAGCCCAGGCCCTGCCAGCGCCACTGATTTCCGCTTAATCACAGTCAGCATAACGACTGCGTGGCTGCGAGAGGAGTGGGCATTTAGCGCTGTGAAGGCGGTGGCCCTGCAGCAGGGAGCATGCACTGTGACCTTTGTGACTGGACTGTGCTTTGCCTGTGCACTTCTGCTGGTGAACCTGCTCCTTGCCATGGCCTCGTTGTATGTCTAGGATGAGGCAGAAGAACAACTTAATGATTGCCTTAGTGGCTGCCATTGCAGACAGCAAAATGAGTGAATCACAACAGCAATTTGCATGCATTCCAAACCCAGCTTGAGTGGAACATTAACGGCCTACCTGTTGCGATCGCCCAGCTGCAGTAAGTGCAAACACTGCTCTATGCTCTGCACCTCCACCTGCTGCACCCCACTGACAAAGACGCCACCACCCTCGCTCTCCCGTATCTGCAGGTTCTCGCTTTCGGGCCGAAGCAGGTCCTGCAGGAACAATGGATAAGGATAACGGAGACCCCCTTATGCTACTGCGAAAGCATCAAGCTGAGTCCTGTTGTGGCAGAGATGCTCTGCTGTAAGAATAACCTCATAAGCTCTGTGTCATCGTGCCCTGGCCCTGTTGGCAAAGCAGGCAGCAATGGCCTGTCTGAACCCAGGATACCCTACAATACATCATAGCTTGCCTGGATCAGCTCCATATAGATTTGGATGTAGGATAGGCACACGCTGTACTCGTGCACAGCATCCTGGGCAATAGCGCTGAAAACCTCGGCTGCCGCGCGCGGGATCATGCCAATGGCATCTGGCTTGATAGAGGACAGAGTGAAGGTCTTGCCAGCCCCTGTCTGGCCATATGCCATCACGGTGCCATTGTAGCCATTCAGTACGTCTTCCACAATGGGCTTGACGGCTGCTTGGTAGACATCTGATTGGGAGGAGCTGGGGCCCAGCACCTTGTCAAAGTCCCAGTCACTAACAGGGATGGAAGCATGCCTGCATCACAGCCCATTCCTTCATTTGAGCTAGTCCGCAAGATGGAGCCAATACAAAGCAGGCAAGTGATGTGCACCTTTGCAACAAGGTTCACATGACAGCTGCTCTCTCCAACATAGCATCCTGATTATGCAAAATGTGCTGCCCGGGCTGCCAGCCCTGCCACTCACTCTCTGTACACAACCACACCCTTGCCGCCCTGCTTTAGCTTTAGGCCGCCGGGCGACTCCTCTGGCTTGGGTGGTCGAACCCGTACGAAGACTCGCACGCGCTCTGTAAAAACACAGTCACAAGCGCGGTCCCAGACCTGATTTGAAAAGGTCTGGGAGGCCAGGCGTGTGTTCGCCATGAACACACTGACAGGAGAGAGTCTGTTCACTCTGCCGCACCTCCTTCACTGCGCTGGCCCGTCTCGGAGCTGCGCTTGGAGCTGGCTGGGGTGTCGTCACCACTACTCTTGCTGGACAGCCGCCTAGCCGTGTTAGCATAGCTTTTCGTGGGGCTAGCGCTCTTGCTTGACACGCCTGACATCGAGTAGCGCAACTCTCCTTTCTGCATGGTGTGTCCCAGCTGTTAGCTCCGTGCAGAACTGGCTGGGGCGGGATCTCAGCCTTGGTAGGGCCCTCGCGAATCCCGAACCAGGAGGGGCAGCTGAGGATGGTAAACCCCGGCGGTTGGACGCGGTAGGGCCACAAGGCCTAAGTGTGCAGTAGAGGAGTAAAAGCAGCTGTAACCATCGAGAAGCAAGACATTGGCGAGAGGAGCTGTTGTCTGTTATACTGAGTCACAGCACTCCCAGCACTGCAGAGCATTCTCAGCAGCCACACACCCAGAAGCAACTTAAGCAGTTAGGCGGCAAGGTCAACTGCCCTTAGGAGTGTTCAAGTTTCGGACTGTTACGAAAGGAAGGTTGCACGCAACTGGCCCTGGTGCCTTCCAAGACATAGACCCTTTATAAGGTAGCATTGGACCATGTCAGGACGCAAGATGACGCAGTCGATGTTCTCCCTGTACTCCCAGCACAGGCGCATTACGGGCATGTCAATGCCAAGCTCCGCCAGTCTTTGGGAACTGGTGAAACGGGAGCAGATACAAAAGCACAACGCAGCAGAGATTAAGGATATCTGGCAGGAGGTAAGGGAAAACCTTCCAAGGCAGGAAAAGTTAAAGTTGAGGTCATGCCACAATAGTGCTTGCGGTCAAGTCATCTTCACATACACAGATCTTTCACATCGGACTACTTTTGTTCCCTGAGTTGAACCCTGCTGCGCGCCCTTGTTGCAGTTTCATGCAGATGCTGACAAGCACCGCATAGCTGCCACCCTCACAGGGCCTCAGTACATGCAATTTGCAGAGCATGCTGGGCTTAGGTGAGCAGCTCCACTTGCAAAGCCCTCAAAAGACTGCCTGCCCTAATTCCCTGTATGAAGTTGGCCCATTCCCAGTGTGGGGCTGGCTTCTATCGCACGCGTCTAACTAGAGCCAGTGCATGCGGCTGCAGCCCCATGTTTGTGCTGCCTGTCTTCAAGGGGCCCAACGCCTTTGAGAACTTCATGGTCCAGTGTCAGCTACCGCACGTGCTGTTCACCTCTCTAGAAGAGTTCAAGAGGTGGGTATGCGATTGCTTGGCTGCGGGTTTGTAGACTACCTGCAAGTGTCAGTGCGCTCGCTACAGTCTCCCCTGCATAAGACTGTGTGCATGAGAACACGATGGCAGCCTAGTCCAGCTACACTGCTGCACTGGCGTCGTTGCCGGCATGGTGAACGGGAACCTGGGTAAGACCCTGTAGTGTGAGGTTGCTGTGCAGACAAGGGACCAATGCGCTCCCACACTTCACCATGACACACTACACAGAGCTTTTAGACGACAAGGCCATCGTGCTGGTGCGGGGGGACATCATACATCCACAGCTAGTCACCCGGTTTGAGGTAAGCTGCTTTTGTTACACAGCAGGTCGGCACCTTTGTGTGCATTGCTGCACAGTTGGCTTGCATGTATGCATAATGTATGCATAATAATGTGTGCCTCCCACAAGCAGGACCAGCTTAGATAGCACCCTCTCCTGAAGCGGCAGATGCCCACTTTGTCCAGTGTTGCACCTAGCACCTGTAAGAGGCACACAGCCGAGCATTGCAGTAGCATTTCTTACCGGCAGGAGCTGTAACAGGCTTCATGCCTGGCTGGCGTATGGCGTGTCAAGCAGATGCAACATGGCGGCTGTCCGTATGCATGCCCGACTGTCGTCCTGTGCTTAACCGCCTGGTTTCTCAGCCGCGCCTGCCTTTCCACCTACCCCACTGCAGGCCCAGTCACTCATGAGGCTTTTGTATGAGTTCTACACGCACCCCAGTAAGTACAGCTTTGTACATGCGTTCAACCATCAGCAGTCTGAGTTTGACTTCAAACGGATGCTGGACAGCTTGGGTCATGATACGGGTGCCCTTCCGCGGCAATGATAGTGACATTTTGTGCTGAAGATTGCGGTGCTGGTGCGGTCTCCAGCTAGGGTGTAGCCCCGGCACACTGTTTATGGCGCACTTCATTATTCATCGCTGTACTTGTAAGAGAATAGGGTTACCTGCAGTGGGTTGCAGAGGCAGTACACCCAGCGTATTGCTAGACGTATCAGCGGCAAGGTTGGGAATGTTGCTGTGGGTTGCGTAGTAGGTTTAGTGCAGCGCATGACATAACCAACTTCCTGTAGTGGCTCAGCTCTTGTCCCCGTTCCAGCGAAACCTAGACTCTGGAGCTTGCCATGTCATGCAATGTTTGGAGCAAGAAGCCACTGCCTGCCCTGCTGACTGTGCATCTCTGACTGCTAAAGGCATGCTGCCGCTGCCTCTGTTGACCAGCAGGCTCAACTCTGTGCTAGGTGTGGGATAGTCGGATTGTGCCTACAGGTATTGGGCGCATGCACCTGAGTGTGCAGGGTATGATGTATACGACACCCCGTCATATGAGCAATGCATCTACCCGGCCTGCCCTTTGCCATGCGGCCACTTTGAGCCTGCTGTGTTTTATCTGTCTGTTCGAGCCCTTCATGCATCCCTCTCGCTTCATACATTGGCAGGCCCCACGCCATGAAATAGCTAGCTCTTAGCTATGATTTGAAAACAGCCACCTGCTACTGGTTTCTGTCGGCCAAGCTGGTGGCCGCACCTGGACTTGTCAATGTATGATAGGACATGCCTGTACAGCACACAAGCATGAACAGGAGGAACAAAAAGAAAGCTGCGAGATGTCCCTGGTTGCTGTCCGCCTTCCACTGCCCAGACAGCCTCCTCCCCAACACCCGGGACTCTGCACCTGCATCACCCTCGGTGGCTGCGGGTCCCTGGCTCGTTCCCTCCCCCCTCAGCAGGCGGGCCTCGCCACCACCAAGCACCAGAGGTTGCTGCTGGTGCTCTTGCTGCTGCTCTTGCTTCTGCTGCTCGTGGTGCTGCTGCTGTTTAGCCTGCTGGGGATGAACCTCCCGCGCTTGTGGTAGCTGCTGCTCCCCTTTTGCTGCCTGCTGCTCCTGTTGGTGCGACCGTTCCAGATTGTCCGCAACGCTGAGGCCTGCCCCAACTGTTTTTTGCTTCCAAAGCTGGATGCCCTCTAGCACCTCGGCCACCTGCCAGTAGGGCACCAAGGCAAAGTGCAATTGAGTTACGTACCCAGCGCTTGCCGTGGCTTACATCAGACTCGATCCGGCACTCCCACAACACACCAAACAATGCTTATTTAACCCAGGATGTGGGACACAGACCTTCTGGCTTATCGAGTATGCCCGCTACAGTCTTCGCTACTGTCGATATGGCAAAGCCTAGTATGCGCCCGCTATAGTGGTATTAAAGCTTGGCAACAAGCATCCCTGCAGCAGGCGCTCCAGTGCGCTGGCGCTCCAACCGCTTACCAGCCGCTCCGGTGGCACGTTGTAGTTGAGGTAGTAGGTGGCCTCATGGGGATCCTTCCACAAGCCAGGGAAGTCGACTGTCTGAAAACCCGGGGTGTTGGCGACAAAGTCGACGTGGCTGATGAGGGACAGGTTGGTTCCGTTGACCAGCGCGGCGGCCTGCATGGCTGGAGGCAACCTCTGGAAGCCGGGGTTGCGCCGCACCTGCAACAAAGAGATCAAGGTCTGGGCCTTGAGTGTCAAAAGTGTCCCTGGTACACCTGGCACTGTGGGGTGCCCACACCCCAGGCTCTCTTAGGACAGTGCTGCAGCCTTAGGGTTTGACAGACAGGTTCATACATGCGCTGGACCAGCCGCCGGATGCACAGCTTAGAAGGCCCACGCCTGTCCGGGCTAGGACGCTACTGAGCAATGCCTCCTACCTTCGACATGATAGGCTCCACAAAGTCCACGTCAGTAGAGTATATGGCTGCAAGCAGCAGCAATGGCTTGCCCGTCAGGCACTCCTTACGTCACCCCGACAGACTGGCAAGGACGAAACACCGCCTGACAAGGTAGTGAAGCAGGCCACCCTAGTGGCGCCATTGGACACCACCAAGTGAGCCTGGGCCCTAGCACACAGGGTTCGAATGGTCCTTGTGAAGGGCAGTGCCACCCACAGTCGCCACATCCTCTGCCGGCAGAACGAGGTGCTGGTCGAGTACTAAGCCCTTTAATGAAACCTCACATTTGTAGGTGATGTTGAAGAATGGGGAGGGGATCCCCTTGGCAATGGAGTTGTCGTGGTTGAGGTGCACCACAAAGCTCGACACCTGCACCATGACACCCGGTCATGACAGTAGTAACATATCCTTGGGGTTTGCACAGCACTTTTCTGGCCGTCTAGCTTTACCCAAAGGGATCCCTAGCTTGTGTGCAGATTTCAAACCTGGTCTGAACCCCATCTGGTGGCCCTGCTTCAAGTACAGCCTCAAGGTACCTTCAGATGGGCTGTCAGCGGTCAGTCCTTTTCACCTTCAGACTCCTACAGCCATGCTGATAATATGCCAGCAGGCAGGGGGAATGGTGGCCCTCCATTCCATCCACAATCGCTGCCTCCTGCTACACACCTGGATGATGACCGCATGCCTCGGCAGGAAATACAAGTTGCCAGTGGCTGCCCCGTGTGGCACCACCAGAATATCTGCTCTGGAGAACACGGCGGCCTGCGCAGCCAAGCTGGTTCCCTCCACGAAAGCCAAGCTCACACTGACTCCCTGCTGCTGCAGCATGAAGTAGGCCTGCAGAGCAACATGCAGCTGAAAAGCTGTTGGCAGGACATGGATGTGGTTTATTGGCAGGCTAGCTTGATTGAAAGGCAGGAGCTCCTGCCGCATTGTGGACTGTGGACCCTCGCAAAAGCTGCATGAACAGCACAAAGGGTACAGAGGAAAGGGTGCCAATACTCCTTGGGCACTAACCCATTGTGCTTGCCGAGCACAATGCCCCAGCACGCCTTGTGCGTGGCTCTGCAGGCTCCCAAATGTAAGGGTTGTTGGGTGTTGTTGGGAATGACTCTCGCTTCCTACATTTCCACCATCCAGCCTTCAAGCCTCACCTCGTCTAGGCGCACGATGCTGCGCCCCGCTGTGAACCGACGGTTGACCAGCACAACATGAGGCCTCGCCCGCTGGCGCTGATGCACGCTGCGCTTGCCAGCCCTTGTGTGCCGCCGCCTGCCCATGCTCTCCCCAGTGTTGCTGTTGCCGTCAGCGCCATCGCTGCTGCTGCCATTACCGTCCAAGACTGTCTGAGGTAGCTGGATGGACGCTGCGGGTTGTGCCGGCAGCGGGTCAGGTAAGGGGCCAAGCCCGGCACAGGTACGCATGTAGCTTATTCTGCCCAGCTTGTCCTTGTCTGAAGCGACCTCCAAGCCATACCTACAAATCAAGGAGCCAACACAGGGCTCAGATCCTGTCCCGTAGCACCTGCTACACAGCCGCATGTCAGACAGCTCCGGCGTTCTCCCAAATTCTGTCAAATGCAGTGGCGCTTTATGCAGGCTGCCAGCGCTGAGAAAGAGCAGCGGAACAAATGGCATGCTTGGTCGTGCATGAGCTCGCACCCCACTCAAGCGCAGGGCAACCAAGGATGCACGCAGCGGGTAAGGGAGCAGCCACCTGGGAACCCAATATCTCTACCACTGCACACTCACTGAGGGCCATGGAGGGGAATTGCCTGCTTTCCCACTCCCAGCATGACTCGGGCAAATACCACCAGCGGCACATCATCGCCTATCAAGTCTTTGTGCTCCGTCCCCAGGCCGGCAGTAGCAGGGGGGAGGCGGAGGGCCCGGGGGGGTGTGCCCGGCCCATGTGGGGGGAAGGGGGCCACCTGATACAGGGTGGATGCGAAGCACCCATAGAGCTGCCGTACACCCAGGCCAAAGTTCTCCGGCATGTCCCTGCAGGACGAGCACAGCAATGCTGGATTTACCGGGATGCCAGGTATGAAGGTGTTAGCACCAATACCAGGCCACAGGGTCGGGCTAACAGTCTTCGCAATACCCACTGGCAGATTCAAGGATACAACCTCACACCCATGGCCGCCATGCAAACCTGGCCCTGCATTTCCTAGGCTAGAGGGGCAGCCGTGAAACACACCTTGCAACAATCGTAAGGGTGGCCAAGCTGCCTGCCTAGCATGCGCACCAAAGATGCACACTGCCACTCACATGTTGTGATAGGCCAGCAGTGCTGTGGATTTGACCCGGGAGGGGTCGTATGCGCAGAGCCCCAGGTGCTGGCAGAAGCGCAGGTACAGTTGGGCAGTGTCATCAGTTGTGTGCCAGTAGTTGGCCAGGACCTGGTCACCACAACCACAATCGTGTTGGTTGTTTGGTGTTTAAGCCAAGGCGAAGAGAAGAGGAGAGAAGAAGAGGGAAGGTTTGTTTTGTTCTTGCCATTCCAGACAAACACCTGTCAACGGTGACACACCTCGTCCCGGGCAGCCCAACACCCATCCAGGTGCCACAAAGGGGCCATCTCACACCCCGTATGCTGTGCTATGCTGCCTGTGCTGCAATCGATTCTCTTTGAGACAAACCCAACACCAGGCTCCAAGTAACTGCTGACCCCTTGGGACCCTGCAACCCAGCCACTGTGACTCACCCAAGGGCTGAACAGGTAGCCTTGCTCATGGCGCACAGCCTGGTCAGGCTGTGCACCTTCTGCCAGAAGCTTGGCCTGCAGGGCCTCCGGGGTTATCACGCTGATGACCTCCTTGACTCGCGGGTCAAAGCTTCTCTCATTCAACCGCGCCTCCGGCAGCTCAAAGCTCGTATCTGCAGGACCAGCAGCAGTGTTTGCGAGAGAGGGTTTATAGCTCCTCAAGCGCATCGAAGTGGCTTCATGTTCTTTACTTGGACCTGAGCGAGTGTCAGTTCTTCCTGTGTAAGGGCTCAGGGCAACGACTGAGCCAGGAACGGTGCCCTAAGGGGACACAGCAGGGCAGCAAACTCACTCGTGCTGACATAGTACAGCTGCCCCTTCCATAGGGTGACGCTGGTCAGGTGGCAGACGGAGAACCACCAGTTGTCTTCGTTGCACTGCAGGGACACCAGGGCATGAAGGCGTATGATTCCGTACCAAGGGGCAAGAGGACATACACATGCACCCACGTGCAGTCGAACGTCTGACCTTCACGCTGGATAGCTCAGGCTTCGCTGCTCCAACACTGGCGACCAACAGCACCACCGTGGTGCAAGCGACAGACAGCCACCGGGCCCCCATGTCGATAGCAATGGAAATGAATAAGCTTCTGCAAGACTGGAACTGAAACTGCGTGTAATATGGGGCTGCCAGCTGGTGCGCTGGCTGATTTCGACGTGTTTGATTGATTTGAACGCGGTCGGGTCCCTGGGTACCCGGGTATCTAACCAGGTGCCAAAAAAGAAAACCAGGTGGTCGGCTGACGCACCAGCCAGTGGCACCACCTCTGTAGAAGGCACACTGCGGGCCAATTTGACCACTTTGCACATCCCCGAATGCCAGGTTGGTGGCATGGCGCATGTACTGATCACAGCGCCGCTGGCCACGCGGACGAGGATGGGCAATAAAGTCAACTCCAGAAACTAGTTGCTGCACGCAGTGTTCTGCCAAGTGTGCATACGATGTAAGCAGAGACAAATTGTCACACAGCTGGTACTGGGAACCCGTGTGCACTGAAGTGAAGTGGTGCACGTGCGAACTTTTGCCCAAGGCTCATCTTTCCGCATTAACGACAGGATAGGGGCACCTCCGTCGGGAAGCACGCCTGGCTTGCTACTGACCTCTCCAGTACAACCCCTCGTGACTGCTATGGCAGGCCAGTACCAACAGCACCCCTGCTTCTCTTTATTTTCTTTTCAGACAGTAGAAGCTGTGGCAAGGTAGCTCCACAAATATATTGATCAGGTCACTTCTACAGATAGAATCTTCATCATACACGTAGTATGCTCAACAAGCGTTGAAGAGGAATTCGACTTTGACGACAGAACTGTAGAAAGGATTTCTAGGACACCAGTACGCCTCAGGACTAGCTGTCTCTCGACATAAGACTGCTCACTCAGGCTCATCCTGCATCCCGCCCTGTCAGTCCAGCTCACCTCTCACTCCCTGTTCGCACTACCTGCCGCCCATGCTAATCAGACTGCATCCAGTCCTGTTAGTACAGCCCAGCTCTCACTCCCTACTGCACTACCTGCCACCCGTACTAGTAAGAGATGTTAGTCACTGCCTCTTTGGCTTTCTATTTCCACACTCGCCCACACTGACAAAAGCATACCTTCCCTCAGGATGTGTCCTGGCCTTCACTTCTATACGCAACCATATCTTACTCCGACTCATACAAGCCTGACCCACATCCGCTCTCGCTCTTAGTCACTGATCACGATCACCTCACCATCATCCTGCCAAACAACCGAGCCCGCGGCAGCGCCAGCCGCCCCCAGCTTCCGGCCCACGGGACCCATCCACCCGTCCCCAAGGGCCCCCAGACGGCCTGAGAGGCCACTGCTACTAGCCTGCCCCAGGCCGCCGGCTTCTTCCCTGGAGAGCCAACCAAACCGCGGTTGCTGTGCGGGTGGCTGACCCGCCCAGCGAACGCCAGGCCTGTGACACCCTCCGCGCCCCTCCACAGAGCCCTTTGCCTGCTGAGCCAACTGCTCACAAAGCTGCTGCTGCTGCTGCTGCTGCTGGGCATCAGGCTGCCATTGGCACTCGCTATGCTGCTGCTGCTGCTGCTGCTGCTGGGCATCAGGCTGCCATTGACACTCGCTATGCTGCTGCTGCTGCGCCTGCTGCACCCGCTTGCGCAGGGGTGCTGGGCTGGGCGTGCCTCTTGGTGAGGCCAGTGCGCGCCCCTTTGCTGGCTTGAGGACAGAGGCCTCCTGCTCGCCCAGCGCTGCTGCTTTGCCCAGGAAGGCTTGGGGCTCAGAAGGGCGCAGGTGGCGGGCGTACGCCCTGCGCTGCAGCAGCAGCCCTTGGTTAGAGGTGTATTCTTGCCGTGAAACATTCCTGACGAAAGTAAAGAGTAGAAAGGATATACAATCTACAAGGCTGCCCTGCCCACAACCCAACGCCTCCTCCAGTAGCGAGAAAACCCAATAGGGAGAATTGAGAGTTGTCAGGCACCCCACGTGCGAGCACTGTACCTGTGACACCCTCCATGGATGTCATGGCCAGATACAGATGTGCACACAGTAAGCGATGGTGTATGAAATCACACGAGCATGGCTGCACACATCAACTCTTGCATCACACCTGGGTCTTCTTGACATGGCCCCGCCCGGTGGAGCCGCAGCCGCTGCAGAAACCCTTCCAAGGGCTGCTGCTGCCTCACTCGCCCTGGCCATGCCTGCGCTCTCGCTAGGAGTAGCTGCTGCAGCCCCATCGCCACGCTGCATGAGATGCTGGTGCATGAGAGGGTCCGCAGCTCCACAGGCAGCTGGCTGCTGCGGAGCCTCGGCCCGAGCCCCGCCTTGCAGCAAGGAGCGCTGCTGTGCCTGCTGCGAGGCCTGGCCTGCCAGCTGCAGCCTGTCTCTGAGGGGCAGGGGCGAGGGGCTGACTAAGTCTATCACCTCTGGCTGCTGGAGGTGGGGCTGCTGGGGGCAAACTTGCTCGTACGGAGCGTGGTCCAGCTGATGGGACGGGCAATCTGGGGAGGGTGAGCTACGAGTGCCATCCACTGGCGAGGCCAGTGTGAAAGTGCCCAGCCGCTGGGTGGGCGGGCTCTCCCAACGCTGCCGCTGAGCAGTTACAGGGGTGCCAGCGTCAGGGTCACTGCCGCTGCCGGAGGTGGGGCTGCCCTGGGTTACAGCTCGAGACAGGGGAGGAGACGCAGGCTCAACTGGCGGTAGGTAGGCCAGGTATGCAGAATGATCCTCCTGCCAAACTCTGCCCTGCTGCGCCTGGTACTCGGGGCTGTGCACTTGCTGTTGCAAGCGCAAGAGGGCAGCGCTAGGCCCAGGCTCACTCTCAGACTCCGACAGCAGCACGACTTCCTCCGCCTGCTGTTGCTCCCCCTGCCCATGCGTCAAGGCTGGCACCGGCAAGCTGTCGTGCCATAGCGGCCAGGAGCCAAAGTCTTGAGAGTCCGCTAACTGCGGATCTGCCGCTGCCGGGCTGCTGTCACTGCAGGCTGCCGGCCAGCGCTGCGGCAGCACATGGCCCTGGCTGTCACCGCTATCCCAGGGCGCTGCATCCAGCTCCATGTCTGCGGGGGGGGTGTCGGAGGGCGATGACGAGAGGCTGGAGGGAGCCGTCCACAGGTAGGATCGCGCCTGCTGTAGCTGCGCTCCAGCTTCTGCGGTGGCCCCCTGCTGCCGTCGCTGCTTGGGGAGCCGGGGCTGCTGAACGGCTGCCCCGTTACGTGCTGCGAGTAGCGGGGGCTGCTCCAGCGGAACCGCTGGCAAGAGGGTGCCAGCAGCCTGCCGGACTGCCTCACGCATGACGCCTGGGCCAGGTGCCTGGGCAACGTCTGCTGCAACTTTGCGAGGCCTGCCCCTGCGCTTCGCCACGGGCAGCAATCCTAGTCCATCCCGCCCCAGGGGCGCTGCCACCCCTAACTCTCCTAGCTGAGAATCTGCAGTGCTGAACCCTCCCGCCGGAAGGTCCTCAGAGCCAGTTGCCAACCCTGCAGGGGCAGCGGCACCCGCCCCCAGCACAGGGGCAGCAGCCGGCACTTTACGCGGCCGGCCCCTTGGCTTGGCACCGCCCTGCTGCCCTCCTCCTGTTTTTGCTGCTACAGCAGCGGCAGCATCCGGCCCAGCCGCTTCCCCGGCTCCAACAGCGCCGGCCTTCCGCCTGCCGCCCCTTTTCTTCACACCTGGGCTAGCTACCGTGTCAGAGGGGTCTGCCGGCTCATCACCCACAGCGGCAACAGTGGCTCCCGCCAATGCCGGCTTCCTACTCCTGCTGGTTCCTGCCAACCCCTTGTTGCTGCCCTTGGCTGCCTGCTTGCCCTTGTGCTTCACCCAGCCCACGTTCTGCAGGCTGGACAGCACGTCCGTCCACACCAGAGGCCGGGAGCAGCAGGGGCAGCAGCCCCTATTAGGCAGTGAGCCTGCCGCTGGCCCATCAGCCTGCAAGGCAGACATGGACACACAGAGCATAGTTGCTGCGCTTGCTGCTCACCCTTGGTCGAAACTGTCAGCCCTCCAGGAGTCACTGAACACCTACCAGGAGTCACCATCAGTGCTGGTTGTAAAAGAATCTCTACGGCTATCTGGCCCCAGTGAGGAGGATCTCCTCCAGGTTGCCTTTTAGCTAGCCTCATAAGCACAAGCTGCCGCAGCTAGGACCCACCCACTGAGCAGCTACACCAGCCGCAGCTCCACACAAAAACCACCATGCTAGACACCAATGCCTGCCACAAGTTCAGCCGCAATATCAGTATCATAAATGTAGCACCGTGGGGGTTCCACAATGGCAGCCGGCACATTGCCTTTCCCCACTGCGCATCACTGCACGTGCTACCAGAACTCCCCTTGAGCTCACCCCTTCTCAGCCTGGGCACACTGCCCAGGCACCCACACATGTACTGTATATGGCACTTATACATATTTTGTACAGATCCAAAACAACCACGCCAGTCAACTCCAACGGCATCGCATGCTGCAGCCAGGGCACAAGGAGCCCTCTTCCCCGCGCCACCAAGCTAACCTAGTATACCAGCACAAGCAGGACACCGTCGGAAGCCAAAAGACGACACATCAAACACTGCCCAAGAATGATGCCCTGTGTTCAACCGCACCTCTAGGAGCGACCTGGCCAGGCACTCTACATGGGACCGCTTCCCACAGCCGGGGCACACAGCCCAGGTGCGGTTGGCTGCCTTGCTGCACACCATGCAGGCTGTAAGCGCCCTCGCGGCCGCAGCGGCAGACGCCTTCTCGCTCTTGCCTTTGCCACCTAGGCCCTTCTTCTTGGCACCGTTGGCTGCTGGTGCCTGGGGAAGGTCACCTTGCTCCGGTTGCTGCAGGAGCGCTGGCTCCCTGGGACTAGAATTGGGGCTGTTGGGGGATTGGTGGAACTCCCGCCGCTGTTCCCGCTGCTGCTCCTGCTGCTGACATGCCGGCAAGCCCAGCCGCTGCCCACCCAACCGCTGAACCAGCCTGCTGCTCAGGTCTTCCTCAAGCTCTGAGCCATCAGACTCGCTACCACCCGTGCACTCCGCCGCCCACGCTGCTCCTGCCGCCGCCTCTGCTGCCGGCCCTACTCTTGGCTCCTGGCTGCCATTGAAGGCTTGGGCAGCCATTCCAGCACCACCATTCCCTTCCCCCTCTTCATCTTCCTCGTCCTCCTCACCGTCTGGTGGGTCCTCGGCTGCCTCTACAACGTCTGGCAAGGCCTGAATTGCAGCCGCAAGTAGAGCCCCCAAAATATGATCTTTAACTGTAACATTAATTAGACAAACCCCATCACCCTCTTCAGACCCAAATGATGGATCCTTGGCTGCCTAACACAGCTTAAGGGCCCCTCTGCCACACAGCCCGCGCATTGCAAGCTATGGCATCTGAAACACTGTAGTGCACAGCGTAGTACACCGTGGCATCTAGGCCTAGGTTTTCTGGTCGGCACAACCGCATCTGCGGCATATGCGCTGCTGCTGCTGCTGCTGATTGACTTGTCTGCGCAACCCCCAACCTGTGCCATACACCTAACCATTACCAACAGTGCCGTAGCTCCACGCTGGAGTCAAAGCCAGACTGCAACCACCGCACCTAAGCCTGGCATGCAGACATGTCATCTAAGCCCAGCCTCAGGGGCTCACTCACCTCCATAGGTGACACCAGCACAGCCACGTGCGCTGGTGGCGGCGGGCATCGCCCTCGCTCTGCCGACACCCGCGACGACAGGAAGTGGATGGTGAGCGGGAAGTAGCACCAGGGCTCGGTATTGAGCATCTCCATCAGCAGCAGCACCTGCAGCAGCCTGCAAGAGGTTGGCATGGCCGAGGCCAGGACGTAGACCTGCTCCTCCTGGAGACATTCAAACAGGCTAGTTGCCGCAGTAATGAAAATGCTGAAAAGTTGCAATTCCTCCGTAGGCAGACTTGCTGGCACTTCGGGCAGACCCATGCCGCACCTAGCAGTCCCATCAAACACCACGCCTGCCCTGGCCTGGCCTGCCCTGCCCTGGCCTTAGCGTGCCTGGAAACCCCCAATCCCGCCACCGACTCTGTCGTCCTGCCCCCGCTGCCTCTACTTATCACATGCTACTCACCCTGCCCTACAAAACCCATTGCGTGCCTTGCGCCCCTCTTGCTTTCTGTGCCCCTCGACCCCCCAATCCAGCAACCATCCACCCACCAGTCGCAACTCCCAACAAATAATCACCCACCTTGCCCTGCACCCCATATCGCGCCTTGCGCCCCAGCCGCGCTGCCACGCCGCGAATGTCCAGCGACTTCTCTGGATGCTGCCAGGACCACTCAAACTGCAGCGCCTGGGTCTGGCTAGGGAAGCCATAGACCACCAAAACCATCTCCCAGGGCCGGCCCCTGCAGGAGGGGTTAGGCAGGGGCTTGCAAAGTCTAGCTTGTGCTTCTGAAGCTCAAAACATAGAGAAGTAGCAGGAGCGCCATGCAGTAAGCTTTGCAGCACATCACAAGGTGCAGAGCCCAGGGCTAGGACGCCCTACTGTCATAGGCTGGGCTGCGCACCTCTTGGTCTTGCTGGCACCATTAACAATTTCGCCGTTGTGCTGCCTGATGCGTCGCCGAGGGTTCACGGTGAACCTGCAGGGAGGCGCCGTCCTGTCGTCCCAGGTGCAGCTTGCTAGGCACAGGTTGGCAAGTGTGACGTGTCAAGCGGCAAGAGAACTTTGTTTGGAGAACTGCCAAGGCACTGCCCAGGCCTGCCGGTGACGCTGTCCTCCATGCACGTAGCCATATGCGAGATAGATGCCAGGGTAATAGCTAAAACAGCAGTTGGCACACAACGCAGCTCGCCACGGCCTTAGAGAAAACTAGTGCATGCTGTCGCTGGGCGGTGGTGGCACAAGCATTCGTTAGCCAGAAGTGCTCGCAGGGCCCACACTGTTGCGTGCAGTGGTGGCACAAGCAGTCACTAGCCAGAAGTGCTCGCAGGGCCCACACTGTTGCGTGCAAATACCTCACCCACCCTATATAGCTGCGGCCTTTGAAGGTGGGGTTCTTACTCTCCAGCAGGTAGCAGCCGAAGAAGTCCCTGGCTCCCATGCTGTGGGGACCCACTGCTCCACACCACCCAGTATTTGTGACACCTATCTACCACCGCAAGCCTGCTTGACAGCCACCTTACCAAGGAGGCTGCTAAGGTGTGATCAGTGCATCCTGGTTCTATGATTGAAAGCGCAGCCAAGTTTCTGAGATGCACAGGTACGACAGGGTCGAAAGGCTAGAATAACAGCTAGCTAGCTGTAAGAGAGCAGTGTTTGGTATCAAAGCAGGTGGCTTCCCGCCCTCAGTTGGTAAAATGATATCAACCCAAGCGCTTGCTCTCTCCTGCCTTCCGTGGTGCAATGGATCCCCCTGAAAAGTCCCCACATACTTCTTGGACGCAGTGGCATTAAGTGCCAGCCCGCCGTTGAGCTCGGAGCCCTTGGCCAGATTATGGCAGCAGTAGCAGCGGAACGTGCCATCCAGTCAGGCCTTTCTATGGCGTCCATGGCAACGAGGCTTGCCTCGCACGCTCTGCGGCAGGCAGCCTCGGCCCCAGGAAAGACCTGTCGCCTTGCGGAGACCTGCCCGTGAGTGACCGTAACGCCTGTGATCGAGCCCTGCGTTAGTGTCGGTGTGACTGGGGAAGCGATTGGGTGGACGAGCTATTTGACCCATCCACGCGCCCTGTCCATGACAGCTTGCTATCCCGGGTTGCTGTCGCAGCAAGGAGCTGGTGGATGATATCTTCGCCTTCGCGTTGAAGAAGCAAACGGGCGTGAGCCTAAAGTATATGTAAGTGTGAAAACATATTTGGGAGTCAGACATGGCGGCACAGGTGGCTCAAAGAACTTTGCATATTTGGCTGCCAGGTGTTGACACTGAACACAGGTTGCAGCTGCAAGGGACCCGAGCTAGTGCACGTCGTGTATCTCTTTGTTGACAGGGTAGACTCTGTGCCACAGCTCGTGTGCAGAAGACCGTGTTCCCGACTCCTGAAGCACTGCTTGCTACACCCAGTAAGGTATGCAGAGGAGGAGCACTCTCTCTTCTGCTGCAGGCTGGACTTTGGCTCCAAGCCCATCAAGCGGCAACTAATCCTGTCGGCCCAGTTTTTGCACAATGAGCTACCAGTGCGGTTAGCGCACCGGGTTGCAGAGCTGGAGAACCTGCCCTACGGGCTTTCAGCCAAGCCCCATGTGCTGAAGGCAAGCAAGCACTGTTTGAAGGCTGCAATGGCACCGTGGGGAGCGAACTATGTACAGTGTCTCGGGTGGCAGCTTGGTGGCAAGGAGGTGCCCAGGATGTATATGGGGCAATGAAGGAGCGGCTTGGCACCTGACAGGTGGTGGAGTGCAAGGCTGGCCAGTGGCACCAGCCCTTATAGAGTTTGCTTGGAAAGCACAGCAGGATTATAGTCGGAATATACC